>DWON01009426.1:0-11410 GCA_018251015.1 Phocides pigmalion okeechobee | reverse complement strand
GGCGGGTTATGAGGGTGGCGGTGGTGCCGCCAAAATTAATTAATTATACGGAAAAATAGATGAACACGTCAGGACTAAAGGCAGCGAACAAAGATAAAAATAAAAATCATACAAAAAGATTCAGATGCGCAAGTTTTCTTGAGCCACCAAGGCACACCAATTGAACCCCCATGTGAGAGGACGGAACCTTACCACTAGCATATCACTGAACACAGAAAGTATGACTATTAATGAAAGTAACTAAAGTTAAACTATTTATGTACAGGTAAGGGAAAGTGAAAATATTTTTTAATGCTGTAATGTATTGTGTAGGGTATTGGGATGTATCGTATTGGGTAATGTGTAGATCATATTTTAGATATCATACATTTGGAGTTTTTTTATTATATTCAGTTAAAACTTTAATTACACATAAGTTAACTTAACTTCAAGTGGTTTGCATGCTCGTTTGCTACTCTTTACATATAAAAAAGCCTATTATTAAACTTATATATAATTAATGGAACGCATTACGGTTTTCGTATTAATCAACGTTTTTGATGTGTTAACGATGTGACCGATTGATATGTATTTACACAGAATATTAACAACAAAATAAATAAGATTATGTGAAAAATACATTTTACATCAAAATCCGTAAGTACAAAAAACTACCTGACCTCGTATATAATCAATTATATTATTGTAATGCATATTGGCACGTAACAAGTTTAGGTTAGCCCCGAGATCACTATTTCCGACAACCTGTGAACCCCATATTTGATGTAATATGTAATAACAGCCGCGTTGGATTTGGGTGCACAGACGTCTTTGCAAAGATCAGACTTCACAATCAGAGCATGAGTATTATCTAATCACAAACTATTGATACCTATAAAGTTTGATAGACAATTGAACTATAGTTCGAAAGGAGACGTGCCATCCCCGCGTGTAGATTATACAGTAGAACTTGTGCTCGGCTAAACTTGCAAATAATCTTAGTCCTCAGGAGTAATAACGCATTTACGTAAATTTTCAGCCGAATGCACGATCATATGTGGATTTCCACAGGCTGTAGTTACTGCTTAACGTTAGGTGGACTGCAAGCTCTCTCCAAAACACTCGATATGGAAATGTTGACAATCATATTATATTGTCTGCTTATATTTTAATTTGTAGGTACCTGTCTTGTTATTTATCAGATAAAAACAAATCCTTATTGACAGTAAAATCAACTTTGAATCGTATGCGAGCTATTAACATACAAAGTGAACGCTCAAACGAATAAGTCGATAGCTCGCTTCATAGACATCAAGAAAATTATAACAGTATTACAAAGTATTGCAACTTCTAGTATGTTGTACGCGACTTTTTAACGTTGCAAGAACTTAGAAAATGCAAATTAACATTTAACTTGCTCCTCGGCTAATTTCTGTATACATTATACATTATTAATAATGACATGTTTGAATATGAAAATTTTCTCATAAATATGTATGGGACTATGGGTGCTTCAAACACTTTCTTGCAAGTGACGCGTCTTACGTGCGACCCACAATGTAATCAACTTATCCCTGCAAGGTTTAAGCCGTAAACTCTTCGAAGAAACAGAGTTTATTACTTTGTTTTCAACGTTATGCGTATAAAGTTTCTGAAATAATACTTCTTTTCGCTCTTTTAGCACAGGGTAAAATTGGGAGCTACACACGCATCCTGTTACAAAAATGCAAAATGATGAAGTTACACGTTTTGTTGACTTTTTATTTGTTAAATAAAAAATTCAGGGTTTATATTAAAACTGACGTTTATTTGATTATAGATAAAGCGATTTGGTAACGAACTTCATCTTTTCAATATGCTTCAGAAATGTGAACGCTGAATCTCGAATACCGAATAAATAACGAACATGCATGTGAAAATGTGACGCAGGCAAAAATGTTACCTATACCTTAGACAGCAGATACAGCAAAGGAACAGTTGCATCAATTCCTAAGTTTTATAGGAACTTAACTTACAAACCAAACTCTCCATTTTATACATGTACCGGTCTTATTGTACGCTTATCTAAAGACCTATTGTATCCCTAGAGTACCAGTAACAATACGTCCGTTAGATATACTATAATGAAACAATCGTTCTCGGAATAAATGACAATCTCATCAACTAAAGTCTGTCACTGACATTTCTGCCTCTCGCTGCCATGTTACGTGAAAACCATTAGTTCACAATTTTTAGAAAATCAGAAATAAAATGTATGCATTCTTAGTTTGTTCACTATCTTTTCCCTCGCTACTAAAGACTCAAAATATTATTGATTAGAATTGCCTACCTTGATAACATATTATTTATATAAGACAAAAGCAAAAGAGCATGCAGGTCACGCAGAAATATTAGTGTTAAGTTTCCCAGCTTAGTCTATACATCAAATTCAGGCATTACATCTATCCAATTTTAAATCAGTTACAAGATGCTATTTGTAGCTTTAGTTTCGCAAAAAAAATGTTGAGTTAATAATAGCTACGTTTATACTCTCTTTGTTGATTGTACTTTCACAAACATCTACAGAGTGCGGTTGAAGGTGCTAAGCAAACATAAAAAATTGGTGTTGTATTTGAAAAATTATGAAAGTTGCCGCGATTTTCGGGCGGAACGAGAAAAGTTGCATTGTTGGAAATCCTCACTTCACCTACAGAAGTTTTCTTTGGTATTAAGGTTAGGAATATATTATTGAGTCTGGCTTGTTGTTTTGATTTCTCTTGTGTATATTTCTATCAAGTATCTAAAACATCATAATAATGTGCACACAAACTTCAATGAATATTGTTCGATTCTAGTATTGTACCTACTGTTTGTTATACTTTTCGCTGTATAAGCTACCATTTGGTCCCATCGGAATCAAACTTTGAATATATCATTAGAATGTTAGCACAGATACATGTTTCATTAAAATTCCCCATGGACCTTTGGGTTTGTTTAAGAATACATTGAAAATAAAACCAGATACTCTGAATTTACAGTCGATTCCAGAACAATAGTCTAAATTCATCATTTCGGTGACTAAAATTTTATTTATATACAGTAACATATACCTTCAATTATTCATTATTATACACAGACAAAATCGTCATTTTTTCTATCTTTACGTCTTTAACCGCACTGGTGTTAACATGACCAATTATTATTTATTATATTTGTTTATTTTGTCTCCTTTAGACTTACTCTCCATACTGTCTAAAAATAAAGGAAACTTTTTTGTAGTATACATTTATACACAGATATACATTTTTCCCTTCATCTTATTATGTTCTTATAAAATTCACGAGGGCGAAATCATGGGTATGTCTAGTAGGTACGTAATATAATAGCAAAAAAGCAAAATTAGGTTTCTGCTTCTTTTGCTCTTGTTTTCTCTCAAAACGACATAGTGACTGAGAGGGAACATTATTTTAGAAGGACAAAATGCTTAGATGCTTACGTGAAAGATGCGCCGGATGGGGACCCTGTTCTGAGCAAGCTCGTCGGCCCCTCGCACTCATCAGAACATCCCGGCGCGTGCGTTCCGAAGTCTCCCCGCTGCTGCTCTCACTTACACTGCCGCCGCCCTCATCTCGCCCTTCTTCCAACACACAGGCAGACATCACTGCACTTGTTACTCCGTTCTAACTACTCTAAGGTCTGAAGTCCAATATAGTGTCACGTCACGAACAACCACGTCACAAATTAATGTCACCTCACTGCCTCAAAATATTTAATATCACTTTATCCTTTATTGGTTAGTACATGATGCTGATTTTTGATGCACAAAAGTTGTGAAAAGTTTATATCATGACTGCTTACACTTCGAAAATATAATAAGGTTTACTTATGCTCCAGAGTAGTTCAAAACAAAACTGGTCGCTGTCTCGAGCCCGACGTTAGTAACAGTTTTAAGAAGAACTTGAAAGACAATGTACAAAGTTACCTGAAACAAAAGAAGATAGTATTTATAACAAAAACATGTAGGATTCAAGTCTTTTAACCTGAAGCTACTTATAAAGATAAAACTAATAATAATTGTATATTTGTAAACTGTAGTACATATTTTTCTGAGATCTAACAGTAACTTGTACATCAACAAAAAGAAGAGATCATTTGGATTATAACTCAAAAGAAGGAGAAGAAAAATTAAAAATGGAACTCGCGTAAAAGAACATATATATGTATGTAAAAGGTATGCAAACAACTAAATTTACTACGTAACAAGGACAAGACATTTTCATATATTTATTTTCAACTAGTTTACACTTAACATTTTGTAGTTCGTGTTACAAAATTGAAAGTCATTTAAATGAAAATTTGGAATTTGTGCTTTGTCACTTTTATAACAAAATCCTGACGTTTAGTTTTCTTGTTTAGTTTAATCTTTAGTGTACTTACCTACCCAAAAATTTCAAGAAAGTGCTACTCATCAAATTCGTATTAATCTTTGGAGATTGATGATTTTGTGACACGAGCTAATTAGTCGTTAGAGGATAATTTGGTCTTGTTAAAATATTTGCGTTACAAGAGCTCTTGTTAGTTCGACCCAAAGTTAAATATTTTCCTTTTCGCACATCCCCTGACCGTACCATATCGATCCACGTTACAACGTCGTCCTCAAACTCTATTACATTAATAAAATAATCTCCCAGGTAGACCACTTTTACATTAATACCCTACATGGATTTCGAAGGATTTCAGAATAAAAAGTATTCAATATTATGAAAGGAGCATTTTGATCCACGTTCAATGATCGCTACAAAATTTTTTACAAATCCAAGATGTGTAACTGCCTCGTGAAAATCACCTCTAGATTTATTGCTGCCCGGGGAAACAGCTTTTGGTTAATAAAAATATTTACTATTTAAATGTAAAGAATGTTAAGTGACGTCAAATGAAAATGTATAAAAAGAATTTTCGAAATATCAATTAACAACCTTGCTCACTTTATTAATCACCGGAGGTATATAAATAAAATAGGTTTAATAGGCATTTTTTTGTTTAAATTATATTATTGTATTGTATTGTATTACTTAAACATACATTTATTAATACATTTTTTAAAACTATGTAATGCCATATAATAGTATAAGATGGAACATCCACAGAAATATATAAAATCTATTGTATTTTTATAAGATCGTTATATGAGATAATTCATTTTTTTAGTATAAGATCGATCTAATCTGGTCATATATGATATTTTAATTAAATTTACAAATCCACCAATCTAAGTTTTAGAATTGATATTTTACGACTTTCTAGTTCTCTTAATATGTCCCTAAATGTCTATATTCAAAAACCTACACGTAACATAGCAGACTTATGTCTTAGCATGTCTGACATCATTTGCCTATCTGAACACCTCAAAAGCTCAATAGTATTTTCAGTGATTTGAATGTGTATTACAAAGGTGTGTGTACGAGCGCGCGTGCGTGTGTGTGAGCGGGGTTGTGTGTGAGTGTGAGTGAGTGTATGTGTGTGTGTGTTATGCAGCTTGCATACACCTGATAGTAAGTGGTCACTGACGATGGCAGCCACCGACATCTGTATGAAGCTCCATATAAAGTACTACTACCGAAAGTCGATTCCCGAAGATCGACACATATTTTTCCATTCTTGGGAACTAAGATAGTTCAGAAATAGTGAACCTATCTTGCCACACCGGTCAATACAAGAACACAACAGTGCTACGTAAAACTGGTGCTACAAGACGGAGCGGAGTGCCGCCTCAGACATACGTCACAGAGTTTGGCCACTTCTACGCCCAATTACAATAAATACATCTGAATATACAATACTAATTATTATTATCATTGTAATTACACCTGTTATCTGATAAATTTTTACCAACTAAAGTTACATCTACAGCCACTCTCCATGTAGAGATGATACGGAATCTCTAGAAAACATATCGGTGTTTTCCTGCCTGACATAAAATTGAACCTAGAATCATAACACGCCGTGCTACAGAACTTGTATCATCACGAACATGTGTTACCTAGATTGATTTTCGGTGTCATAGGTTATTTGCATTCGTTTCTGGTTATTGTTACATAATATAGACTTTCCGACTAATGTTCTAGCCACATAATATCGGAGCTTCGCCAAACTGTCAAACTTAATACAACCGAAGGACTCCATTCTGTTACGCCATCGATCGGCTCGATTTTAACCACAACACATAACCAAACTGTTACCACACTAAATTGTTTGTTTAGGTTTCTATGTGACTTACAAGTAACTGTATTTTGTACATAATTGTAAACCACATCAAAGTTTATATTCAAACAAATACTCGAACAAATAATAATCTTAGAAAAATTCTAAATTCAAAGCATATCGATGTTGTAAGTTTTTCAATATGTATCGAATGTTATTAATTGTTTTATTGAATAATCAATCCTAAGTTAAAAGCCTATTAATTGTCGTCAATTAATGAGTTTTGCTGTGCTAATCCATTACCACAACGCAACGGGCGACCTCATAACCTTTGATTCATTTTATTGCGCGGTGAGTTTTAGCGAAATGACATTGTTATTTGAATCTACAAACAAAGACAGGACTAAAATACATAGTAACAGGAGTGTACCTATTTTAAAACCTTCTTTGTATTTTTAAAAGCTTACAAACAGAAGATTTATAAATTGACTGAGAGATTATGTATGGATATAAACATAGAAATTAATGATTTTTCAGATTAGAAATATAAATATGGATATTATTTTATAATAACTATCATGCAATTTTAACTTTTACTCTTTTACAGATTTCCTATTCGTCATCGATGATATATTTTTTATTTATTCGAATCTTATTTCATAGAATCTATTAGGCTTAGGTACATCAGACAAGAAATCGATCTTGTTCAATTTCGTACCAGAGGGTTTCGTCCCAATTGTATTTCGTTTACCTGTTCACATCATAAGAGTATCAATGTTCATCTCAAATCTCGTTACATTGCGATTATTCCACAGGAAAGTCCTTCCGTCATGTAATAGGAAATATATTCATAAAAAAGTTCAAAAATTATGACCATGGTGAGATGTAAATTTTGGAAGTATGATCAAAACCGTGGTTTATGGTCCAGGTCTTCTATAGTAGAAGAGACAACCATGCATAGCAATGAAATGCTAAAAACGTTATGGGTACTACGAGTTAATACCTAGGTCCATATTAAATTATATTTATGTATGTATACGTATGTATTTATGCACGTCGTACGATTAAGGTTATTTATGAACTGCAGGGACCACTTAACAGCGTAGGTACTAGATTGCTCGTTCAATACTCATTACCATAAAACAAGTTGGACGGAACCGACAAGTCTGCAATTAACTACAAATCATGCACGTCATTATTAGCCTCGTACTTTAATTGTATTTAAAACTTAATATTTGAAACTAAAGTATTTGTAAGACGCAATTCTATATGTCCACGGACCAAGCTCTAAAAACCTATAACCAATCCATTTATTGTCTCTTCTGTGTCAGGAGTACGCTAGTTCACGAAAGGTATTTCTCCAATAATGAGTCCATATTTTTGTATCCTCTCCCCACCCCTAGCCAGCGTGTTTTAAGGAGAAATTTAAGCACCTACAAAAAAGTCCTTTATATGTCGAGAGTACCATGAACGCTTTTTATCGGTCTATGAATTTGATAACGATTATGCCACAGACATAGGTACTCGTACAATACACACGCACACAGACATAGGGAATAAAGTAACACAACAAGATGAACTTATTATATTCTGAGGATCGATTCAATAATAAAAATGTAAATTAAACTAGGATTATGACGATAATAAATATGTCACAATTTGGGCACGAAAATGAAATTGTAAAGTAGAAAGTGATAAAAGGCCAGAGTATACTTACGCTTAATTTATATATTTTATACCATACATAATTTCTAAATGAAGATGATGATGACGAAAAAAAATGATGACGTTTCGCAAATTTGTCATTCGTTGATATAAATACATGAAATTGCAAATATTTATTAAAATTTTAAGTATTATATTATGATTCAAGACATAATAAAGTAAATTAGATTTATATCGCACTTTTACACAACGTTTCAAGTCATGTATATTTTCTCAAACTTAAATCAATCCCTACATTTAAGCCCCTTTAGTATATTTGTTGATCCACGAAAACTCTTTAAAAGCTCTACCTCAATGCTTTTAAAAGCTTCACATTCAATTAACGGGCACGGCGGTCTACAAATACTAAAACAGTGGTGCTTAACGTGAATACGATAAACGTATACTAAGAGCTTAAATTCAAATGATAATAATCGTGGTATGAAAGTGGATAAAACTAATCACTGTAGCGTAATAATTATTAACAAGAGCGCCTATATTAATAGTAGTTTTATGACCCGACGATAGGTAAAAAACTGCCAAGTACGTATAGTACTACGCACGGGAAAGATTTTTTTAATCAAGATAAAAAAGCCAAAATATATTTTATTTTATGACATACACAACATGTACCTTAATAAAATCAAATTTCATAGAAAATATTGTTTAACTCTACAAATATTATTATCCAGAAAATTCGCTGATAAACAGAACATTTTAACTTCTAACTGCACATCTTTTCATCTCCTTCGTAGAATTCGCTGGGCGTAGATTTCCTCTCTGAATAAGAACTAATTAATAATTTAGTTCACCGTGCTGACTATGAAGAAATTATTAGTTGATGCTTGACAAACCCTTGAGAGTCCTCCAAAAGCTTTCTCCTATTCCTGTTCAGCCTGTACCCTAGAGCCAATACAGGGGTACAAAGGGTGCAATTGACCCCATGGTTAGTGATTGAAATTATTTTAATCAATTTAATTTTTCTATTTAGAGTTGTTAGATCCAAATCTCATACCAACCGGCATTTGCTAACTACTTTGAACGAAATCTTGCTAAGCCAAGCATAATAGACCTTGTACGATGATGACCAAACAAAGTAATATTTATATTGCTAAATACAAATTAAAGTAGATAATTTTACAACCTAGAGCTAAAATAAACGCATATGCTTATCACAATAACATTTATACTAAATGGGGATAGAAACTACCACCACTTGATCAAGAGACCAGTTAATGGAAATATGTACAGTACGTATGGAATACAATGGAAATAGCCATAACTGCTAGCAGAAATACAGGTAAATCTGCAAAGTATGGGTCAGTGACCGGCACGTTATGCATTTCTACGGCAATAAGCTAAATAGATTCGAGGCATTTTTCATTTATGCCAGCATGTCGACTACAATAAAGTTAAATTAACAAAATGTTACGGTAAGGTTTAAAATGCTAGCAAAATGAAAAAAGGTAGAGAAAAAACACCTTTATTATATAGACAAATGACTATATAATATTTGGAAAACATAGCTACGTTTATCATGAGGTAGCCTGAGAGTTTTCTGTAAAAATCGGTAAGGTATGTGATGACTTGGCCGGGTTTACTCTGCCTGGACACTGTGGTGTAATCATTCTCATTCTAAAACCCATGATCGTGAAATTTGACAACTATAGATTATATCTTAAATTATTGGGCCAATTCTATTTTAGTAACTTTTTAGTTACAAGAAAAGTACTTATGTCAGATAAACATACATTAGTAAAGATACTTTGTTGTTGGTAAAACCGCAGAGCATATCTAATTGCGAAATAAACTGCAGGCGGCAAACTGCCTCGTAGAAATTGTCTGCACGCGATCGTAGTTCCCTGAATAAGTCGATATCATACACTTCAAAAATTATTTGCTGGCAAACCAAAATACATTCCATTAGTATTTTTGTCTAGTACGATGTTCTAATTATTAGGTTCTGCACACAAATTACCTAATAATTACAATATCTTTTTTTAAGTTTATGTTTTTTGGAATGCTTGTCAAGTAATCGTCTCGTCGTACACCTTAAGCAAAGATTATTGACTAGTTGAAAAGCTATTTGGCTGGCAAAATCGTAGAGTTCTCCGCATATAGCTCTCTTGAGTAAAGAGTACAATGGACATAGAGTGATGCCTTCAGTGTCATGGCTCTGGCTTCATTAAACATGACCACAAGTGGACTAGCTATGGCCGCATGTTATTACGCCTTTGCAAATTACCCAAGAAGGACACACTTCTCTATATGAGTTCAAAAGACATGCGGCAGAAAAGGTACCAGTGCGTTCTTTTGGAGATGTCACTGTCTCCCTACATAAATTGCGTGGCCGCCGAAAGATGCTTTCATGATTAAGAGTCTCACACATGCCTTGCAAAAGTTTGGATATCTTTTGACGATTTGTGGTTAACAAAAAATAAAGGCAAGATTCATGCATATATGTACATTTCCTAATTTGTCTTTTCCTCTAATTATTTAATTGGGCGTTTACTAGAAATGTAGACAACACTAAATTAAATATATACCTCTTTTGTATCTCATTTGTATATTCCTGTACCTTAATGGTCAAACAAATAATTTATAAAAAAATATATAACTGATGAAGAATTAGTTCGTTACCAGTAATTTAATTTTTAATATTTTTATTGTAAGGAATACCTTAGTTGATGCTAATACTCGTACGTCCTCATTTTGGCAGCCGGGACTTGCCAAACAACTTGAACCATTGCTGTTTTCCCATAAAAGTATTATCGCTTATAAATTGTACATATATTTCCTTTTACTATTTACTATTCTAATATATATATATAATAGTTAGGTAAGTAAACACTCGTCCTTAACAACTTAGATAGTTTCTATACTAAAGCCTTGATTTACCAGAGTGGAAAAAGTTTAAGTAGTTAGGCGGTTCGGTCCTCAAGAAATTCCATTTCGCCCACGCAGTACGTTATTTTAGAAAAAATACTTCAATCAAAACTATTTAAATCGTCTTAAACGTAGGTTACCTTAATTAAGAAATAACTACGATTTTCCAAATTCTATGAAAAAGTTTCACGAGAACTACGCTTTGTAATATGTATACATTTCACCTCCAAAATAATAAAATCTTTTGTAAAAATAGTGAAACGCACTCAGAACACACGCAGAGAACTACCATGGGGGAAATCCTCAACAGCAAATGGTTATTAGTAAAATGCAGGCGATAGGGCAGAGACCGACGCGTCGCACGTATGGAAGTTGTCACGCGATCGCAACCGCTCGATATTTTTAATATAGGTAGACCGTTTTCACGCCTACAATTTCTTCATAGAAATACGGTTCCGTCCAGAAATACAGCAATGTTCTTTATTTCACACTAATAAGCAAATACTAAGTATGCAGAAAACAAAGAAATATCTGCGCATTTGGAATACATCAGCGCCTGTAGTCAAAAGTATTTTTTTTTTATAGCGAAAGAGTAAGAAACGGGCATGCAGGCCACCTGATGTTAAGTGGTCTCTGCAGCCCATGGACAACCACGTCCAAT
>DWON01009425.1:0-11410 GCA_018251015.1 Phocides pigmalion okeechobee | reverse complement strand
ATACATAGCGCAGGATAGGATTTAAAATAAAAATCATATACATATATTGTTGCATATTGTAAATTGCAATTGCAATTTTACTGTTCAAGTGTGCAATTCGATTTTCTATTGCTAAGATTGTAAGACTCAAAATAATTTTTAATTAGCTTTAGTTTACTAAAACTTCGCTCACAGCTTGCAGATGTAGTAGGAAGTGTAGAGTAAATTTGTAAGGCAACACAAATATTAGGAAAAGCATACTGCAAATCATGCGCATAGATCTATTGTAAGATATAGAAACTGATAATGTTTTCTATATTGCCACAAAAAGTGGAGCTTGCGTTTTTAAAACGCAGAGTTCTCGCAGAATTCAACGTTGCTTAAATAACGCTCGTATTTTCGAGGCAGATCTGCTCCATATATTTGTAGTTTTTCAATTGTCATTTTCCAAATATTAGTTAGGAAAAGCTAAATTTATATTCAGCATCCTATCCCTATCAAGCTTCTTTATAATTTGTTAATAGATTTGATCAAATACCATCATTGTTTCTTTAAAAAATAGTTGATCCGATTGGAATGTTTAGAGATCGAATATTCTTTACGTTTCGGAATTTGGTTGCTTTGCAAACCAGGCTCTACACCCGTTTTTTCAGCAACTTCTCCAGCCTCTTTTATCTAATAATCTATTGGATGTTGTGTTTTGAGCAAACCATCCGTTAGTGCCACGGAACGGGCAAGGATAATGTCTTCTTTTTTAATTTCTATGTTCATTCAGTTCGCGGAGAATATTCGCCCAAATGCTTAAATAAATTATAATACATGTAGATATATTTTATACATTGTATATATTTACAATAATTATTTTCCATAAGATAAAACTTAAAAAACCTGTTTTTTTATACTAAGTAAAAAAATTAAACTAAATTAAGAATGATGTGTATATAGATTATTTTAAATATAAAAAGCTTCATCCAAATAGCTGACCCTTGGATGAGTTCCCAAAACGCTGGCGACATTACCTCGCTGTATAGCCAGACTAATCCTCTGGCCGAGGTAAGCGCCAGCCCTTTGGTCCCTCGTGGAGTCGATTAACCGTTCGGACAGATGTTTGTGGAAAGTCCGAGCATCGGAACCCCACGGCCCCATTGTTTCCACCGCAAATGGCAGAAATATGTAATCTTGATTAAGATCTGCATATTTCTGCAGTTTGCGGATTTCAGCGTCGGTCGCTAAAACGCCAGCTGCCCGAGAAGAAAGATGAAGATGTGAAGGTGCCACCGTGTCGACGCAGGGTGCGTCCCATACAAGACACTTTCCATTTTTCCAAGGAATGAGCGTCAATCTAAAACTAAACGAATATAAAACCTTGGCTAAGTACTAGAATTTTAAGATATATAAGAAATAGAAATAAAATACGAAAACAATTAAAAACTAATCCTTTCAGTGAAATTCTAAAACGTATGTTTGTAAACTAAAATTATGGCGGAATTTATAAACTTTTACCATGTACCAGGTACGGTACAGGTACGTGACCACGAGCCATGCAACTGATTCGAAATATCAGCAATCAAAAATCAAAAATCGTTAATCGTGAGTTCCCGGCACATGGTAAATAAATCTAAAACAATCTTACCAAAGGTACCGCAACTACTACAATGACCTTATTAAAAAATTAAAATGTATATATGAAAGTAAACTATTATTAGTTACAAACCCTAAAGTTCTATGAAATAACATAAAAAAATCACAAACGTAAATCAAAGTAAGACGAATAGCAACGAGTTAATAAATTTGGACTTATGTCCTGATAAAATCAGAAAATATACCTAATTATCACTTTGCTAACTTGGGCCGAAACCTTGCCGAAAATATTATATGCAATATCTCAGTAACAGACAAAAATTATTTCATATTAAATACTAACGCACAGCAGCAATCGTTTGTGATTTTGGATACTGATCACGAAGAAATAAACTCTATACTTATGAACTTAAAATCAGAAAGAGCTCCTGGATGAGATAATATGCCCACGAAGTTTTATAAACTTTCTAAAAGCCTCATTATCCCTATAATTTTTGCTATTTAGCTGACATTTGTTTTTCTAAAGAAATCTTTCCTACTTTATGGAAACAATTTTATTACTCCTGCGTATAAGAGTGGAAACAAAAGTGAAGTCATTAATTATAGGCCGTGGGAAGAAGTACAAATTTCAGCAGAAGCAGGCCTCACTAAAATTGCTGCATGAAATTTGCTCACACTTAACACTACGAAAACGAATTGCGTTTTCCATTAATAAGCAAACACAACCAACGTCTTTCAGTGTTAAGATTCACCGTCGCAATAATCCATGCACTGAATGCAGATGTGTCACAATCGATAAAGTAGAATGTACTAAATACTTAGGAATCATAATTAACCAAAGTCTTTCATAGCACTCACATCTAGACGTAACAACTAACAGGATTCGCAGGTTTATTTAGATTTTGATTTATTGTATCCTAATACGGGGTGGAGCTACTAAGACAAAATGTTTGGGCTTTGAACAGGGTCATCGATTACTACTGAAAGTTATATATAGTAAGCTCTATAAATTACCTTCACAAAAATTGTATTGTAAGAGTAAATTGCTAAGTGTGAGAAAACTATAGATACTTTACCTACTATTGGAGAAGAAGAGGACCGTAACAGATTAATAGAATTGTAAGGAGAAAAGCAAAAGTTTATACAGATAAAGTTAAACAGACTTTGCCAGTCACTAATATCAGACACAATGTGCATACATATGTATATGTATAATAAAGTCAGTGCTGTATTAAAAATATTTATCGTCTCAATACACGAAAATTTAAAACGACTTTTGATAGTAGAGTGGCTACACAAGCACATCTACGACGAAATAGGGGCTGTTGAATGTACCCAAGAGAAGGAATATACATGTACAAACAAACAAACACACACACACCACACACACACTATTGATAAAAGATCGATCAAATGTATAAGTAAATTATTGTTAGATACGGTAGAGCGAGGCGACCTGACATAGGTATGTATTTACTCAAAAGAACGAAAAATAGATGTATTTGTGTGGAATTATTATATGAATAAACTACTTCAATTTCTATTCAAATTATAGTTCTACCATCTGGTAAATGCTCGATTGTAATTAACATTTTTTAAAACTAATTGAAGTATGTATAATAAAAAGATAAAGCCCTATTATTTTGGTGTGTTGTTTATTTCAAAAAACAATTGTTAATACTGTACAAACAGTTACTACACAATATATACATATTTTATTTATAATAATAATATGTAATGCAGTGTCATTGCACGCTGCCATCAGATTATTTTCAACTAAACAGTCATAATTCAGTAGAGAATTGTTTTGAATAAAAAGCTCATTCTGCGCTTGACGGCAATTTACTAACTGGATATAATTTATCGCTAGCCCCTTAGCATGCGAGGAAATGCCTGTGATTTTTAAAACTACTTTACAACTGCTTATTATTTGTCTATTTGTCTTTCTGTGCGTTTCTACAAACTAATCTCCGAAACGACTTATCAGATTTCGATACCGTTTTTACTGTATGTAGGTATGTAGGTCAATTTCATCAATATCAGCTGTGTTTGGGACGAATTTATTTTATGCTTTTTACAGTAGAGTTAACCGTCGTATATCAAGACGTAAGAATTTCTTGATACATTTAAATATTAATTTAAAAGGCGGAAGAACTATAGTTCGACCGGGGAGATACCAGCACCGCTCTCATAATCCGCCGTTAAGCATTACTTGTGTTTTGGTTAGAGAGGTGCGGATGCCGGCTAAACTTTGAAGCGAGGCGAACATCTTAGACTTCAGGAGTAGCAACGTATTTACGTTCGAGCCCAGATAAGTTTTCAGTCGCATTTATGGTTGCACGTGGCTGTCTATGGGCTGCGACTACTTAACATTAAGTGGTTTGCATGTTCGTTTGCTACTCTGCTCATATATATGTATATATATATGCAGTATGCATAGCTCTCCCTCCCATATGTATACATATATTTGCAACTGTCCCAATCCTCTAGAATACCAACGAATAAACTCGACGTCTCAATATAGATATTTTCTGCGCAACTTTTAATGTTCTTTCATAAGATCCTTTTAGAAAGTGTTAGGAAAATTATAAAAAAGATGAATGAAACGGGAAAAGGCTTTAAGTCTAGTAACTCCTGTGGAAACTGTTGATATGTTTATCTTTATAATTTACGAATTTGAGAGAGACGTACTGGTAGAATCCAATTCGGCAGTTCTGCATACGACTATCTTCGAAATATTTTCTCATTTTTAAATATTACAGTACCTGAATACAAAATACTCATAAACTTTTCTTAATATTTCGTAAAGCAATACGATGCGTAATAAAATACTAAAGTAGCTCTTAAAATTAGTGGGTAGAAGACGCGACGGGTCGACTAATACATTATGCGAAAAATCGATCGAAGTTTTGAATCCGACCATCAACATCCAACAAAAGAATCGCGCCGTCCGCTAATCAATGAGCCAATCACTAAGCGATAACAGCGAGAAACTATTTCATTCAAATACAGTATGTGTATCAGTTGAAGGTAGCCGATATAATTGAAAGATGGTTACATTGGTCGATACTATGTTGTATAAAGATTTTCCTTAAGTACTGATTTATGTCAATCAAGTAAACTACGAATATGACGACGACGTTCGTTCGTTTTATAATTAAATTCCATAGAAGTACCTATGTACAATTCATATTAAAACTAAATCTTCCTTTTCGTGACAGGCACTTCAGATTACAAACAGCAATTAGTGTAGCTGCACTACGATAAGATTCGGACAAGCATCGGGCATTATGGATGCAGAGGCAATCTGCGAGAGCGAACTACGGAACTGGCGTAAAGATGTTTATGCAGCAAGGACGGCTCCATTTAGTACTGCACGAGGCTGAGATAAAACAGATTTTTACATGAAATTTAACTAGAATAATTAATCATTTATATTTTAATATACGTTTTTATCCCCTGCAAAATCAAAACGTTTCCCTAATGTTGTAGCCTGTATAGATTATAACTAATATCCAAATAAATTTATAGAAATAAACACTTTTTACACATAGTTTCTAATACTGATGTAGCGAATGAAATATTAATAATAATGATAGAGCATACGGAGGATACGCGCTTTCAAGTTGGAACTGAGAAATTTCATTTATATATGTATAAGATGACAATAAGAAAAAAAACCTGCTTTTATTTTTTACCTTCGAAGGAAAAGACGTTATAATTTTACAGCATGAAATTGATATTAAAAATCATGACAAAAAAGATGTGATATAGTAAATTTAAAACTTAATTGTATGCATAACATTGATGATTACATACAACACTTGTAGCTATATGACAGTACACATACACCTACACGCAAACACACACACACACACACACACACACACGTACACGCACGCACGCACGCATGCATGCACGCACACATATACATACATATATTATAAAATAGGCTATTAACTTCAAAAAAATGTAATTGTAATTTTGTAATTTGAATGTATTTGTAATTTATATATTTATTATAATTGTAAGGAAAATTGTAATAGTTCAGTAAGCTGAACATACTTCCTCATTGTCCAGAGGTGGGCGTAAATGGCTGCGTCACAGTTTTTAACTATAGCGGTCGTTTACGAACAATTTTTAAATGTGCATGATGTTTTTATGTTCAATAAAAAATCTTTGAAAATCTTTGAATCTTAGATCATTCCTCATTCTACGCAAAATTTTAATGGATGTCTCTCTACAGTCCGGTTTACACGGCATTTTTCATAAACTGATAGTTTCTGTGATAGATAACAGAATTATTATATTACCTTGAAAGGGGAATTAGAACGCTCCCTCGTACTCGTACATACTAACTAAATATTTGTACAGCAAAAGTCGTACAGTTCCCGTATCGTAAGGTATAACAATTTTAGTAGTCAGAAGGTGCCGACGTCGACTATTGCAGACGCAAATCAGCGTGCAATCAGACCTTGGACAGCTGTAAATTTGAAGTCATGGACGATATTCGTAAGTTAGTCTTACTTAGGTATAAATTATTGATATAATGTTGTGCTAACTTTATGAATTTACGTAAAATAAATATGTACGTATTGTGAATGATTGTTCCCTATTAATTTACAATTTCAATCAATAATTAATACATGAATAAAACAAAATTTTAATTTCAATAGCTATTTTCCTTTTTAAATTGTGACTGCTAAACTGCAGATTACTTACATCCAAACTGTTCTTGTCTAGAGAATTATATTAATAGTTGTAGGTGGTACCATGGACACATCGTGATACTAATATGTACATGACTTATGTAACTTAGATTTGTATGTGTTGTGTACAGCAATATATTTACCAAGAAAATTCAGACATAAAATTCAAAACATACTACTTATTTTCTTATTAGCAACCAACTCACACAAATGATTGATAAAAATCTCTTCATATGTCACAGTAGGTATGTTTACATAGCAGTTTAAGCACCGAAACGAAACGGAGTTTCGCCGTGACCACGAGCCATGCAGCTGGCTCGAAATATCGGCAATTACAAAGCGTAAATCGTGAGCGCCCGTTATATAACTTAATGTACCTAGTCGTATTCGATGACCTGGGTGCCTATCTATCAGCGTTAGTCAGTTTCCGATGTACAACATGACCAAATATATCATCAGCACTGGTCTATAATACGATGTACGAGAATGTGAACTTCCCGCTGTCCTTCATTTTGTAAGTACTGTCATGTACCGGGTGTAGATGAAGCATATATATTTTCACTAGGTCCGGTTCGGTCCTGTGAATATAACAAATACCTCATGCACATATTATGTAAACATATCTTCTCAAAACTACTTAGATAACTACTTAATACTCAGATCCAGTAGTAATGACTTATCCCTCAAAAAATTGCATTTATATATTTGCAATTACGTGGGCAACTTGACTACCCTTTGCCACTCTCTCTGGTTGGAGAAAATTTGGACCGGATTTGTACAGAAAATATCTGGACTGGAACCAGTGTTTTAATAATTTTACGTTATCTATGAGAATATTATTGTTACAGAAAACATAATATAGTTTGGATCTTTTTTCAATTAGAAATTATTTTGCCCGATTTGGAGCAATTATGACAATGTAATAAAAAAATGTTTTAAGCTCAAGAAGAGCTTATCGCCATGCGGTTGGCTAGTCACTAGTAACGGAGCGGAACTGGACGTTAACCGGAAGTTCGTGTCGTTTACCCGGGAACTATATGCATTCGTCTGCATTCCGATGTATAATATTCGACGTGAAGGTTCAGCAAACGCAAAATAGGTTTAAAGTTGTTATAACTTTTTAGAAATCGATTCATGACGATCATTCATACACGCAAGAACATCCGAAACGGCCACTTAAAACAAAACCACAAACATTCTGTGTCTGCGTCAACAATTTATCTATTAATGTCTGCAAGTGTACCCATCCGATTCTTGTGCGGCGTTTATTATATGTTCAAAAAACACAACGAGCACTATCCGGAAGCACCATTAATATTAATATAATAATGTTTCGATATTAGAATATATTAAGATCTTAGGTCTAAAAAGGCATGTTCGGATTCACGTACACTGCAAAAGAAAAATATAATCATCTATGATTCATATATTTTACAGATTCAACGATCAGTTTCTAAGTAGTATCGACTTGTTATTTGATTTGTTGGGATAAAATATAATATCAACAAACTTATATATGGAGCCGCGAAATAAATTAAATAATCTTCTTACCTTTACAATATTAAAAGGTTATCGGCCTATTTCGGGGAACTCCGTCGGACGAAACATCTATCATTTAGAAATATTACTTTTATTTGCATTTGTTTTTCTACTTTTCCCCCATTGGAGATTTTCACACAATCGCTTTGTTCTATAAATAAAATTTTTAGTTTTAAAATGTATCCTTAATTAAATCTAAATAATTTATATCAGTCGTAAAAATACCTTTTCAATGTGTATTTTTCTGATTTGATGAAACAATATCAAACTTAAGCACTTTTTATTTTTTCAAGAAACATTTTGAATTTATTGTTTAACGTTACACATTTACCGAATTCATAATATAAGGAGGAGAACTTAACATTCATTAAACAAAAGATATTTCACCATTTCATAATAAACCAAAAATATATAAAAAGTACTAAACAAATACATCAAGCATAGCTTAACCTCTCTAAAGCGAGAAGTCTAAAATACAAAGGAGATGTACTAAAATGGAAATTAGCAAGCAATACAAATTTGAAAATTTGAAATACCTACAATAAGTTCAATTTCAACCACAGGCATGTAACCGGGATGTATTATGTTAAGCAGAATCATCCCCATGCAAGTGGTGTATTACAATGAACAACCCAGTAACAATGCAACGCCGGTGTCGATACGGTCCGTTCGTCACCGGACGCCAGTTGTTCCGACGGTTACTCGGTTAGTACGGACTCCAGAATCGAACCCCACACACGCTAGAACCGTAACTACGAGTACGAGTCTACATAAAAAACTTTAGAAAATAATTCCCGCAACAAAAAAAAACAGTTTACCACGAAAGTTTTCGCGCGCTCCGAAATTGCATTTTTTCAAAAGCCATAATTTTAAACTTTGTTTCGCTGTTTGTTGTATAGTTTATTCGCTGTGACGAGTGGTGTTTGTGATAGCATAGCAGTTACGAATTTATAGTGGTTTAGTGATAACGTGGACTTCAGGATGTGGTGGCTACTGAGGCTGACAGTTGTTTTGCAATGTAAGTATATTTATTATATATACTGAGTATGTTTATACGAAAATAATGGCTTCTACACTCATAGACCACATACTAGGTATCGTGTCGTGGTTGCTATGAACAAGTTCAACACAGAGAACCGTACTTAGAACATAAATCGAAATACACTTTACGTATGTTTGTCACGTGTTTTGTTTGTACGCTTAGACCAACCCGGAACTACTGCCTGTCAGACTGTGGATTATTACTAGATAGTATTGCTAGATATGTATATTTTAATTTGTGATGAGGCGATTACTGGGCAATATTAAGTTGGTCGTTGGTGACTAACTCAACAGTAACCAAACTCAGGTTGGTACACCCCTTAAGAGATCAACCTGGGTGTGAGGTGGAGTACTTCATTTCTATAACTATTGAAAGAAACGTATCTTTCATATCGAAACACTATCAAACGAAGTTTCAGCTCACTAACTATATCATATCTCACCATATGCATTTCTACACAACTTAAGTTTCATTTTAAAACCAAGCATCATGAAGGTAAGTTGACCATAAAATCTTTAATGTTTGTAATGCAAGTTTACAAAATTCATAATTATATATGAAATGTGATAAACCTAAGTTCATACACACTAAATACACATGAACATGGAGAAAACAAACTGCATTTCTACTCTTTTGTGCACATAACCGTTTCTGTGATCACTTCCATTAAACCGATCAGATTGATTCCCGATTAAGCCGAAGCAGTAATTTGTGTATTCATGTTGTTTCATCGGCTGCCATTGGATTAACGACAACTTAAGCGAATCGATGGACAACGCATGAAACTAATGTGCTTCCCCCTTTAAATGTGTTTTATTTTGTTGTGCATGAATTTTTATAAGAGTTTACTGAATATTTTACCAAAATGTAGCTTTCAATATTATAATTAGCCTTTTACTGATACTTTATCTACATATATAAACATATAAAACATTAATCTTACTAAACCTCGAGAACGGCTGGACCAACTTGGCTAATTTTGGTTTTGAAATATTGGTAGAAGTTCAAGGAAGGTTTAAAAGGTAAAAAATATGAAAAGAATTGCAAGGAAAATGATAAAAGCCACCATTTTATCTTCCGATGCAAACAGATCTTACCTATCGAATAGGTGCCGTTAATAAATTTAATATTAAACAAGGACTATAGAATAGCTTACCCTATGGAATATTAAAAGCCCTGCAGCATGTTCATTTAATTATTTGGCTTGATATTTACTCTTATATTTTATTTCTATTTCTGTTTATTATCAAGACCTAATTTTTATGAAGCTTGATATATCTTTCTAAGAAAATTTCTGTACGCATCGTTAATATTTGACAGTAAACAAATATAATATTTCATTAATTTCCTTTCTAACCTCATGAAATTACTGTCATTTACCATTTTTATAGTGCGATTAGTAAAGTAGATTAGCAGTTAATGCGCGAGAACTGTTTAAATTTACAATACCAAGGAGAAGACGATCTGACATACAAGGTCGTAGAAGTCAAGCAAATGTGCGGTGAACTATGACACGTGCTAACAGAAAAATGTTGCACATCCAAAACCATTAAATAGATTGATCTTTTTTCGTACATAATGTTATTGAGATTTTTTTATTTGCTTTTTATTTTTAGTTATTGCACTTTGACCTATTATTCAATTTTAAGGCGGTACGAAGTTCGCCGGGTCCGTTAGTCTTAATGCTAAATTGGAACTCCTCACCAGTCTAAGTTTAGATTCAGTTAATTTGCCGTAATTCTGAATTCAAAAGCAAAGTACACACACACTACTACACACACAGACACAGAACTAATTTGACTTTGAATGTGTTTATGTTTCATTTACAATTGCGTACCCTGAACTTAAAAACATGTAGAGACACGAAACATAATTTAGACACGCGTATTTCGCCTAACATCAACTGGAATAAAATACGTATTTAAAAACAAAAAAACAATTAAGGTCATACGCGTATGTGCACTGGATTATTTTATTTCATTGCTCTGTTATTTGTTGTAATTAAGTAATATGACGTAAAGCAATTATGGTACGTAATGTTCCCCTAAAAAATTCGTTTTACGAAAATCGAGATAAGAGGTAAACGGTGAACGTGGCAAAATAATTGAATTTCAGATTCCAGACGCGACTAAACCGCAAGGCCATTGGAGTGTGCGTAATTCCGCCATAAATGATAAATCATTGTCGTTTCTGTTAGATTTATACGAGTACGGCAGTACTCGGATAGTGCTCGTAAACCTCTACATAGTAATAGTATCCGATAGTATACTGCTCTATGATTTTGACTTATAGCTTAGCTATTCCGTCCGTTGGGAGTGCGTAATTCCATCATGAATTGTTGACTTAGCAATAGAACTACTCGATCTCTTATTATTTACCTTTGAATCACATTCTACCTCTTGGGGGAGAACAAAGTTATTCGATTTTTACTTGATAGGTGACCCGCAAGAGTGACATTGCATCTCGCGAATCCTATCTACGGGGTCTAGAAAAATACATAAGATGTTAAAGACCCCTCAATAACCAGTCTTCGTTTTGTCATGTTAACCACTTTTTAATC
>DWON01009424.1:0-11411 GCA_018251015.1 Phocides pigmalion okeechobee | reverse complement strand
TTGCTTTACGGCGGGTTATGAGGGTGGCGGTGGTACCGCCCCGGGCGAGCTCTAACGGCTCTACCACCTTTAAAACTCTGGTCGATCTATTTTTTTCTTTTTTATATATGAGAAGAGTAGCAAACGAGCATGCAAACCGCGTGATGTTAAGTAGTCGCAGCCCATAGACATCCACCACGCACCACCGACCGATGTCCTATCTGAGCTCGAACGTAGATGCTACTCCTGAGGACTAAGATGGTCGCCTCGCTTCAAAGTGTAGCCGCCAACTGTACCTCTCCAACCGAACCACAAGTAACGCTTTACGGTTGATTATGAGAGTGGTGGTGGTACATCCCCGGTCGAATTATAGTTCTCCCACCTTTAAATATACCTATAATTTTAATACGTGTAAAACTTACCAGAGAAAGTATTTAAAAACAAGAGTTTAGGTTATATTTGCATATCAAACGACCGATCGGCACAAAGACTAGATCAGAAAACGGTCAAAGTTTACTTTCATGAATAGTCATGGTAGAACCTTTGAACGACTACCGATAGTTTACGTACTGTTTTAAAGGCTTCCAATTGGAATATTTGGAAAGAGTTTCAATTACGTCCTTTGATAGTCACAAGGGTCTATTTTCTGACTTCAGTTTTTCAGTCAAAAAAGTAAAGTTCGGAGCCTGTTAGTAGCTTTTACACTAAAAATTCTCAGCGAAGTGTGCATTTTATTCGCATCGAAGTAAGTAACTTTTGTTTGATAAACCTTTTGATGAAAAAAGGCTTAATTTTTAGCTTTCAATAAATCGAAGCCAATAGGAATTAATGTAAAACAGTATAAATATATGTATATACATATGTGAGATGAGTAGCAAACGACCATGCAAACCACCTGATATCAAGTAGTCGCAGCCCATATACATCCATGTACAACCACAAACACGATCGAAATCCTGAGCCCGAACGTAGATCCATTGCTACTCCTGAGGACTAAGATGGTCGCCTCACTTCAATGTGTAGCCGGCAACCGTACCTCTCCAAACGAAACACAAGTAATGTTTAACGGAGTATCGGGAAGTCCTTTACGTCGGATTATGAGGGCGGCGGTGGTACCTCTCCGGTCGAACTATAGTTCTCCCACCTATAAATATAAATATAAACAGATTAGTTTCTTTTTAAGTAGCAGCAAACTACATAGAGATCGAGTTAAAAATAAACGTTAGAATGATTGTTATAAATATATACAATGCATGCTTACACAGTTTGAACGTCAATGGTTAATAATGTTATTTATGATACTTTCTTCAACTTATAATTCTGTATGTATTATTATTAACTTATAATTCTGTATGTAATATTATTATATTTTTTTAATTTACCCCATATTTTGTCTCGTGTATTAATGATACTCTCTTAATATATCTGACAGATACATATTTTTCTTTTTTTTCTAAAATCATAAGGGAATTCGAGTAAAATCTCAAAAATCCGAAAAAAAATCTCTAAATATAATTAAAACGTGTACTTTTTCGGTACAAAACCAATTAAAAAAAACCCTTTTAACATCTTTCAATATGGTGGAACAACTGATTTAGATAGTCTATGGATAAAAACTGAAGTCACCACTATCTGTCAGCTATCATATTAATTGTTTTAGCTAGATCGGATCCAGTTTGTCTTCCGTCAGTCGTTTCAATTGTAAAAATGACATTTCCGCCATTAATATTTGCTTTTTCTTTATGTGGTGTACAAATACCTGGCCAAAGGTCCATATACATATTTTGAAACATTTCCTTTCGATGTTTCAACTATACCGAGCTTGTCGTCATCATATTTCGTTAATTAATACGCAAATCGAGAACAGCTTATTGCAAATATTAAAGCGGGTACACTTTGAAAGCTAACACGCCTCCCCTACATCCGCCAATAATCCCCGGAACAACGGAACATGTTTCATACCAGTTCGTAGTTTTCACTCCCCACGCACTAAATATCTTTTATAGTATCACAGCGCTCAATACATGAGACTGATGTAGAATTTATACCAGATTAGCGTTAATGCCTGTTATAAAATTTCTAGCAATGTGTAATTTGGAATTATTGCTTGAAAAGCGGTTATTTAAACTATTTTTGACTAGCTTTCCTCCGCAGTTTTGTCCTCGCACATTACGTAATCGCAAGGATAGGTTAGAAAAACAAGGATGTAGTTAATAAATACGTGATTACATAAAAATCTTCCAATTTAAATCTATTCTTTCAAGTTATATTTTAAAGTAACGCAAAGCATTTTATTAATTGCTAATTAGCATGGTTCAAAAAATCATAAGGGATTTGAACCTTGACCTTGTATGTAAGACCTGCTACAAACACTCTTTCTTATTATTTTAAAATAACCGACCTACTTTGTTATATGCAAAAACATTCAAAGTTCCGTACAAGAACGTTAGCACGAGCGAAAATTTATACTTAGTTGAGGCTCTAAGGATTTGAGAGCGGCATCTGATTCCATAAAGCGAATGGACGTTATAAAAGTTTCTCATGAAACAAACACCTCGCACCTGGACGAGATGAGGTCGCTTCATTGTTCTGAATATTTTATAGTGCAGATTGTTTGTCTGATGTTAAGGTTCCGTGCTGAGTAACTAAAACGTTTTGTTTTATTATGTACCGAGTACTCACGGTTAACGATTTTTGGATTTTGATGGCCGATATTTCTAAGGTAATTTCGCCGTAACTACGAGCCATGAAACTGATTCGAAATATCGGTAATCAAAATTTAAAAATCGTTAATATCCGGTACATAGTAAAATGTATAAAGTCCGCAATAATATTAGTTTAAATTCCTACTCTTGACGACTAATATGGTCGCCTCCAATGATGTGTATCCGATAACCACACCTCCCCAACCGAAACACAATACATAAAGAATATGTTGCTTTACGGCGGGTTATAGGGGTGGTGGTGGTGCTGCCCTGAGCGAGCTCTAACGGCTCTACCACCTTCAAGCTTTTACTAGCTTTTGCCCGCTCTTCTCACGCAGAGATCGATTAAAATACATGTCAATAATTCATGAACAGAGGTCCATTTTTAAACTATAGCACATTTGAAACAAAATTTTAAAAAGGAATGAAACAATCCAAATACAAATGTTCATAGATCAAAATACGAATTTTCATACTCTATTTTACCCCATTAAAGGTCATTTCTAGAAACCAATAAACGTATTATTATGAAATGTCCATGGGCTGTGACTACTTACTATCAGGTGGTTTACATGCTCGTTTGCTTCTCTTCGCACATAAAAAAGAATGTTTTAGCAACTATGTACATATACCCACCTCCACATAGATCTAAAAAAAATATACAGAACACCCAAATTTATTCACGTTCACTTGTTAGGTTTTATTCCAGTTGTTAGAAGGCATTCGCGATTACCTTTAAATATTTAGATACACATTCTCATCAGGCAGGTACCCAAAAACAAGATATGTGTTGAATTTATAACAACCTTACCGGATTACGGGGCTTTTCTTATTAATCTTGGGGCTAAAGCTCCTTCGAGTTCGTGAAGGTGCGTTTATAGAGATGTTGAATTTTAAGATGGCTTATGACTTGCATGGCACAAAGCTAACCCTACCGGTATGTCACGAAGACGGTTACGGCTTCGATTCCCGGACAAGTGAATATGTAAATTGCGATTTTAGATTTCATACTATGCCCGGTAACGGTGAGAGCGCTTGTGGGTTATGTGACATTTCCACCCACTAAAAAGCCTCTCAGTGGGGTCATTCTGTCCTTTAAAGACCATCAGGATGTCTAAACCAACGCAACTGATATTATTTGGCACTACGCCCCAATTGGGCACATCTTGTAGACCCTTTATGTAATTTTGTAGAAGATTATATGGCTTCTTGGGCACTAGTCTGTATCTACGTCAGTATGGAACCACTCACAACTGCGTCCATTCCTACGTCAGTGTGGATTGCTACGTCGAAACGGCTCGAGCTCCCTCTTACTACTTCCGATCCCAGAAAACTCCTTTTAATCCCCTCTTATGACAAAGATACCGTAGCGCTATATTGATCCCGTTTTACAGGGACGTTCTATCGACTTATCTACAAATACCCCAGCTGTTAGTTACTTGTGTTACCTGCTTAAATAAAGATGGGCTATTTGAATGATTAATGACATAACGAGAGTTTGATCACGAGGGAGAGTTTACTACAGATTAGAGGATTTTGTTTACGTTGGGATGCTTTATTTAATCTCTTTGTTATAAATATTATAGTATTGTATATAAACTAACTAGAGATTATTCCTAACACAACCGACTTTAAAAGCACTAAAAAGAAAAAAAAATGTTATTGCAATGTTGTTTAATATATAGTTTTAAAGTCCACGCTTCAAATTACAACTGCAAGTTAGTTACGCTTAATTAGTTACGTAAATACCTTTTGAACGTTGACAAAATAAGATAAAAATCTTGCCTTATAGTAAAAAACATATATACATAGAAAACTATGACACTTACACAAAGAGTTCTCTATTAAATCCAAGAGAATACTCAACAGACAATAAGTTCGAAGAAGATTCTGTGAAAAGGTAAAAATATTAACCCTTCAATGCTAACTCTTTGACCCGTGCCGCCATGCAAACAAACTAACATTGAACCACCTGTACAAATACAAAGAATGGACTGCAAATGGATCGTAGCAGAGCTCTGGACAAGTTCCTAGAGCTTCGACGCGTAGACATTATCCCTACTAATATTATAAATTTGAATGTAAGTTTGTTACGTTTTCACGCCAAAACTACTCAACCGATTATCATGAAACTTTGTACCCATTTTTTAGATATATTAAAAAGGACATAGGATACTATTTCTTAAAAATATATATATGTATTTAAAAATATATTTTAACAGATATGATTTCTGTAAAACAAATGTAAATCTAGCAACTTTAAAGCCTTCAAATTAATGTCTTATTGACTATAGCTTCAGCTGTTTTGAATTTTGTATATTTCATGTTATTTTGTTCTGTAATTTATAAGCAATACTAAAACTATTTCAAACTTTGAGACAAGGTACCAGTCATAGTTTTAGATATTACTCGCTGCAATGATCTTTGCTACTTATTTAAGGGCTTCACCGGGGGGGAAGCCGCGGGTAAAAGCTAGTTATAAAATAAAAAAAGCAGACTTAACATTTAGAATCATAAAATAAACTTGTGTTTAGGTTTATAAGGCGTGTAGGTTTTTTTAAGACCTGTTCTCTTTGACATGTTTGTTCTAAAAAGGTTTTATTTGTAATATGTCGAACAAAATTCTGCTCATCTTTTATATACATAGTTAACATCATAAAATAATGCTTTGGTTAAGATTTAAATCGCATACCATGATAGTAGCCAATACACGTATACTCGACATAACTTATGTCATGGCACAGTTTATGCATTATAAGGCAGAAAAAGAAAAGTTGCAGGCCACCAGACGCTTAAGCCAAGGCAGCTCATGGGCTACTTAACAAACAAATAGAGACACACACAGAAAATCAAAATAATCGAAAGTTTTTTTGAGGTTTGGTGTCATCACGACCTACACTCGTCTGATTATCTTGCTTCAGTGATATGATTTTCGATGAACTGATTTAAAAACTTTTTGACATATGTTACATGTAAACAAACTGTTCTTTTATTCAAGAAAATTGTAGTATCATGTATTTCCGGAATTTAAAAGTATTATAACATTTAAGTTTAATGTTTTGTGTATATACAAGAGTACTTATTATGTGAAAAGAGTAGCAAACAAACATGCAAACCACCTGATGGTAAGTAGTCGCAGCCCATAGACATCCAGGTACAATCGCAAACACGACCGAAATCCTATCTGAGCTCGAACGTAGATGCGCTGCTACTCATGAGGACTAAGATGGTCGCCTCGCTTGAAAGTGTACAACAACCGCACCTCTCCAGCTGAACACAAGTAATGCTTTATGGTGGATTATGAGGGCGGCGGTGGTACTTCACCAGTCGAACTATAGTTCTCCCACCTTTAACTTTACTTATTTATATATAATTGTCAGTTTAAATTGACGAATAAACTGTTGTCTTTCTTTTTTATTATTATGAAAGAGTAAGAAACGGGCATGTAGGCCACCTGGTGTTAAGTGGTCACTGCAGCCCATGGAAAACCACGTCCATTCTCAAATAGAACAGAGTTCTATTTAAGGATGGACGCGGGTGCGTTTCTACTATTGAGGACTAGAAGGTCGCCTCCAATAATGTGTATTCGGCAACCACAACTCTCCAACCGAAACAAAATACATGAAGAACATGTTGCTTTACGGCGAGTCATGAGGGTGGCGGTGATACCGCCCCGGGCGAGCTCTAACGGCTCTACCTTTCTATTTTTGTTTTCTTTCTTACCTTCTTTCTTTTTCCGTTCTTTATTTCTAAATACGTTATAATGAAAGAAAATATTTGAATTTGAATTATGAAGACCGTTTCGACAACGAGGTTTATGATTATGACCAAGTTTCATGTAAGATGTTGCGTAACCCTTTATGAAGTTAGGATAAAGGAGCTTTCAGTTCAAAGCTATTATTCTAAGCGGGTTCAACTGAAACGTACCCAGCGTTTTAGTAATTTGGATAAGCACGGTATAAATTGCGCGAGATAATTTTACGAGTAAGCTCTAAGCTTAGAATAGAGAGAATATAGCGAATCCTCGTCATAATTATGTGCTGCTACATTTTAATTTCCATGAGGTACAAATGTCCGAAACAACGAGTCTCACATACGGTCGACGTTGCTGGTGACAAGACAGCTGGTTCATATCTCGCAAAGAAAATTGTAACCAGAATTTTTGACGCCATTCCGCATAGGAACAGACTTCCAAGTATTTTTTTGCAAAATCCAGTGATATTAATGTTTAAAATGAAAATTTCATTTACACAATTCATTAACCTAAATATAACAAAGATTTAAAGGTGGGAGAACTATAGTTCGACCGGGTTGGTACCACCGCCGCCCTCATAATACGCCGTAAAGCATTACTTGTGTTTCGGTTGAAGAGGTGCGATTGCCGGCTACACTTTGAAGCGAGGCGAACATCTTAGTCCTCAGGAGTAGCAACGCATCTGTGTTCGAGCTCAGATAGGATTTTAGTCATATTTGTGATTGTACATGGATGTCCATGAGCTGCGATTACACTTACCATCAGGTGATTTGCATGCTCGTTTGCTACTCTTCTCATATAAAAAATAAATAAAAAACAACGAATAACCTAATACGAATAAAAGGGCAAACCAAATAATCTCAGTTAATTATTCAGTCTTAGGTTATTATAATCGCTTCTAAAATCGACTATCTATTTTCTCTTCTTAACTGTAGATAGGTTCATAACGACACTATAGGTACATTTCAAACTGGTTAGTGCTTCCATACGAATCCTATCCTCTATTCACTTATTTATTCAAGAGTACGAACGTATCCTTTAATATAGTGTTTAACATCAGACCCTCCCGTCAGAACCTCCGTCATTCACTTTATTTACTTTTGTGAGAAAACATGGCTTACGAGAAAACTTTATTTCGGCCACAATATGCTATATTCATATTCTTTATAGTAGATCAGGGATCGGCAACCTGCGTCTAGCGAGCCACATACAGCTTTTTCAATGGAAATATTGGCTCTCAAATTACTATAGATTATTTTATTGAAAAAATCCCTAAAAATGTGTCCATAGGTATAACTGCCCATAACAAGCTATCTGTTAGCGACAGTTGAAATCCGAACATACAGACAGATATAGGGGTATTTAAACATATTTTCAGGGGCTTTTTAAAATATGATAAAATTTGTAAATTGCAACTTTTGGCTCTTCAATATTAAAATTTGCCGACCCCTGTACTAAATGTATGCGATACGACAATACAAGCCACCGTTTTGGTAGTCGCTGTAGCTCACAGACATCACCATAGAATCTCAAAAATAACTAAAATCCAAGGTCCATAGACGTAGCTGCTCCTGAGGACTAAGCCGGTGTAACAAATGTGCATGCAACGAATCCTCTCCAACTTATACTTCAGCACTTAGTACTTGATTATACCAAGGTATTTTTGTCACTGATAAATCTATTAGGAACGTTTTTTCCGTTCCGTGTACCCGGCAACCATAGTTTTCCAATTTATACTTTAGTTCCTACCAAAGACCTAGTGTCTAGTTATACCTTCTAAGATATCTTTATAACCACAATTAACACACTGCCACAAGCCACTGAGTGGCAGAATAAGAATCAAGTAAAATGTATAACCAACTATTGTAACCACCTTATTCACAAATAAATCTAGATTTGATTTGATTTCATAGGCCTTCATTTCTTCTGTTAGTTCAAAAGAGATGTATTTGCTAAACACATTTATACATTTGCAGTTTACAATATATTAAGTGGCAATATTCGTCCTTAGGAGTGGCCTCTGGGTTTATTTGTTACATAAATAAAAAAAAGAATTGAAGGTTATAATGTGGCTAAAATAAAGTTTTCTTGTAAGTCGTGGTTTGTCACCAAAGCAAGTAAACTAAATGACGAAGGTTCCGACGGAAGGGTCTGATGTTAAACACTATATTAGATTACAAAAATTCATACGTTTTTAAACTGGACGTCGGATATATTTTTTTACGTCAGAAGAGCGGCAAACGGGCATGCATACCACCTGATATCAAGTAGTCGCAGCCCATATACATCCACGTACAACCACAAACACGATCGAAATCCTGAGCTCGAACGTAGATACGTTGTTACTCCTGAGGACTAAGATGGTTCCCTCACTTCAATGTGTAGGCGGCAAACGCACCTGTCCAACCGAAACACAAGTAATGCTTTATGGTGGATTATCAGGGCGGTTGCGGTACCTCCCAGGTCGAACTATTAAATAATCTATCCCTAGCACCTGTCAACAGTTTTACCCGCCAACGCAGTTTAGCCGTGACCACGATCCATGCAATTGGTTCGAAATATCGGCAATAAAAAGCGTTAATCGTGAGAACCCATTATATAGTAAATATGTAAAAAAAAAACACTACATACAATTTAACAAAACACAAAAAGCATAAAGAAACGTGCATATAAATGGAGACAGCGATTTTCTATCCGTAGAAACAGTTTCAAAGGAGCGTCTCCGTAAGTTCTTGCATGAACAAGCTGGTACACAGAAAAATCTCTCAAAGACAAACTTGTTATTTCCTTGTTAAACTTGAAATCGGATTCGTTTTCTATTTTCGGATATTGTACTTCAAAAGTATATCGCGAAATAAAATTGCATATCATGTAAGAATATTCGAATTTTGTCTTATTCCGAACTTTTGACTGTTTATTATTTTACTACTCTATTTATGCGCGAATGTATGAGAGTAGACAAATGAACCATGGTAACAACCTTTTTTAACACGCTTTTATTACCTTGAGTTGTACATACAACATATGTATGTAGGTATGTATGTAACGGAATCTTTGAGCATTATTTTCACCAATTTACAGAAATCTGATTAATTTGAAACTTTGTACACGTATCAAGGACCGCTCACAATGCAATAATATGAAAAAAAAAGAAAAATAAACAATAATAACATGCTTTTATAAAAAAAAAGTATAAATAGGAAAAAAATCAATATAAATAAGCGTGGGGTGCATGGTGTCAGTAAGTTTTAGTTGGATTTTTATAAAAGCGTGTTTTTAGTTATTTTTAACTATTATTTACTTTTCTTTATGTGAGGAAAGTAGTAAACGAACGTGTAGGTCCCCTGTTGTTCAGTAGTTACTGCGGTTCCGATCTGAAATCGCTGGTTTCATTTAATTCATTTCTTTATTTATAACTAACATGTAATAGAATACTACAAAGTTGTCATAATGCGTTAGCGTATTGTAAATTAAATTGTACTATAAAATTATGAATTAAAATATGCAACAATCATAATAATAACAGCATTACATGGTTGTCCCATTAAGTTAAAAATTACTTTTAAAATCAAATAAATTCAAACCAAATCAAGTCAACTACAATTATAATAACATAAAAATCATATTAAATGAAAACTACTACTCCTAAGAACTGAAAGGATCGCCTTGCTTGTAATTAATAACGTTTGTAAAAGAAGCGGTTGCCGACCTTTAAAACCGAAATAAGAGTTGCTTCAAGATGGATTATCAGGCGAGCCATATTTCTGCTACCTTCCAATCCAGATTACCAAACCGTAAAATGGACGACTCTAATACAGGCAAAACCAAAGCACTACCAAAACGCACTGCAGCAGATTGGTGGAACATACTCTACATCGCAATCCAAAGGGATCCGTCGTACCAGTGGGACATAAACAGCGCTGCAGCTTAACTTCTAGAAAAATATTTGTAGATGGATTAACGAGTCTCCGTCCTCAAGCCTTGCGATCCGGAGCTAATTCCTTGAGTCGCGTAATCCGATTTAGTGGCAACGTAATTGGATAATTTTACGGGTAACCGGTGGATCGTAAACTGTTACGCGTGGCTATTAGGTTACCGTGTCATTCCGTCCTTCCTTACAGCTTGTTTATGTATTGTAAAAGATCACTTTCATCTTCATTTTCATTTTCACATTCCACTTAAAGATCATCTTAATCTTATATTTCGTTATATGCACTGCCATTGCTTTTTCCAACTCCCGCTATTTTAACATGCTTTTATTAGCTTGGGTTGTATCTATGTATGTATGTAACGGATTCTTTGAGCATAATTTTCACCAATTTCCAGATGTCTGATTAATTTGAAACGTTGCACACGTTTCAAGTACCGATGACAACACGCTTTTATAAAAAAAATGTTAGAATATTTCTGTTTCTGTATTATGCCCGCTAATTCATGAAACGGCTTCTACGATTTTGATGCAGTTTTCACTAATGTATTCTGGTAATCTTTACTTAGCATCTAAATGCTAGTGAACACAAATGTTCGTTTTATTTCATTCGAGCAAAAAAAAGTTATATTAATTTAAGTTTCGTAGATTCATTAAAACCTTTGTCTATTACACTTATTACTAGAAATATCCGAAAATTTAAGCTCACGTTAAAAAAGATGCAGAAAGCAACTGGCTGTAAAAATATACAGAGAACACATATAGAAATATAGGGGGCGCTTCGGGCATCAGAAGCGATACTGCATGGATTTAACCAAATTGCCAAATAACAATAGAAAGTGCTAGGACAGTCTATTGAAACAGAGCGGTCCGTGTCCCGCGACGCATCTGAATATAATGCCTCCCGAGCTAGTACTACAGTTCCTTATTATAATAAGTTCAGGTAAAACGAAATAGGCAGGTGGGGCGGTCAGGTGATGTCGTCCGATTCGATGACAACATTTTTTTCCAATCTACCTTACTTTTAGCGGAACTACCCTATTTT
>DWON01009423.1:0-11411 GCA_018251015.1 Phocides pigmalion okeechobee | reverse complement strand
TGGTTTGGTTTGGTTTGGTTTGGTTTGGTTTGGTTTGGTTTGGTTTGGTTTGGTTTGGGGTGAATGCGGGTAGAAAATTAATGACATGTACTTCTAACATTGATTTATGTTCGTGCAAAATCGAGGGCGTAAACTAGTCACTTATATATGTGAATTGATTGAGCAGTGAGTATAATACAGAGCTGCGGGAGCGTCATTGAAAGAATTAACTTTTTTACCGCCACTATTATACAAAAGGTAATTGACAATGTCTAACTTTTGTTTTCTTTTTCTATAATGCGTAAATTGCTAATTTAATCTAAATGAAATTGTGTAGACAGAGTTCCTCCGGTCTCATTATAGACTATCGAGTAATTACAAATTTATTCAAAACCAAGAACTTTCTTAGACCATTACCGTCACATTTACAATCGCGTGGCAGACAACGCGCGAAAATAACTCCATTTCAGTAACGCTACATAAATTACTATACTTAACAGCATTACGTTGTACTTTTTCCCAATCAAATACTTTTATTACGTATACAGATAGACAAAATAAATGTGTCTGTATGTAATACGTACATGCCTGTATTAAAACTAAGTTTACTTGTATATGTAAATTGAATATTTTTTTGAAAAATCTTATTGTTTTTGTCCACACAAAAACTAAATTCACATCAATGTTTATCTATATATACAAAATCTATCTATCTATATATAAAATTTAATCCCTATTTCCCTTGGTCACGTGATAACTTGAGATCGACTTTGCCGCCTTCATTCATCTTAATTTTATAGATATTCTAATACTTTGTAGGTGGTTCTTGTGAAAAAAAAAATAGAAAATTGCGCGGAGACTTGAAAATTTTCAGAAAATGTAATAACTATTTAAACTTTGCGTATTTCAGTTCGCTCTGAACTTCGCGTGTTTGACAGTTTGCTTTGACTTCGCACGTTTGAATGTTCAACTTTTAATGTTTTTAAAATACCTTTTTTATTTATTAAGGTTCCGATTGATTCTTTATTAATAAGACAGGACAACGTGTATCCGGTCAGCTAATACACAATAAAATAAAAGCTCAACTGATATCATTTTTTTTTAAATAATCAATATATATCAGACACAAAGGATTTTTTTTTCAAGATTTTTAATTTTTTTGCACACAAGTGTCAAAGAGATTAAAACAGTTCTATTCGTATGTTTGTTCGCGCCACGCAAATAAAAATAGTTGCTTTCAAAAACATTGCAATAACGACAACATAGTGAGACTACGATACAAAGATAGGCTACAATGATAAATATTCCTGAATAAAAATAGTCCTTGCGTGCGTTAGTGCGTAGTACACATCTATGCATTTAACACAAATAAAAGATCTGCGTCTCTGTACATCGCATATATTTATAATACAGATATTTTATGGAATTGAGTAAAAGCAATAATAGAAATTTCTTCAATTCTTTTTTTATCTGTGTTTGAAATAACATCAAAGCAGAACTACTGGATTAAATTCAAGAGATTTGAAAAAACATTCAAAGTCCGTATCTCGAGGTAATATTTAGCTTTTATTTAATTAAAATGTATATACTATATCAAATGTTGTTGCTATTTAAGGTAATGACGGTGTTTTGTCTATAAAACTGTACACAACGCGTGAACGCTCACGTGGCGCAAGTTTTTAAATGGTGGTGATAACTCGAGCCACAGATAGTTATAAATATTATGAACACTTAGTGGTATTCATATATTAGATCTAAACTGGAGCTTATTTGGCTAGACTGTAGATACAGCACAATTTTGTAGCATCTGTGTATCATCTACGAATACAGAGACGTAAAGTCCGCCCCTAGTCTTGTAGCTCCAACGTAATCATAAAACATTTGTTCGCCCAAAATCCATACAGATTTGTCCTTTCAACATAGATGTGTACGAGGTGCAAGCGCGTTGTGTCACGCATTACACAGCAGTGTTGTAGCCGCAGGGAAAGTGTTAAACAGTCCCCCATCGCGTCTGTCTGTCTGTCTGTTCATGATAAAATCAAAAAGTACTGGTCGGATTTTCTCACAGTTTTCAACAACGGGTAGTAACTCCTAAGGAAGGTTTTAGTGCATATATTTTTTTTAGTATATATAGTAGTTATTCAATACAGTAATTCAGTAGTTGTTCGAAATACATAGATGTTTTTAATTGTTAGTTTTTGGAACTAGGTAATAACTGGATGCATGTATGAAAGAAAAATAATGTAAATATAAACTCTATTAGTAGAGCGAAGCTGGGACGCGTCGTTAGTTATAAATAAAATAGTCTCCTTTGTGAATACTTTGCTCTTTACAATCGATGCGCAATGCGGCTGGTAAACAAACACGACAATGAACTGCGTAGTAGTACGCGATCTAACGAAAACCAAAACAAAGTTGAAATGAGTCGCGAATAATAATTTTATTGCTAAATGCTTCGTGACTCGGCATTGCGAAAAATGTGTCGCGTTTTTTATAAGTACAAACATATTTTATATAATGATGAGAATTTCATTGTTATCTACTATTCTTCATAGTTTATAATATAGTAGACTAAATCACAATAATATAAAAAAAATCGTTGAAAATGTTTTTATTACTTGATTTTTAGTTGATACTTAATTTACTACAAAACTGAATAAAACAAAGAAACAAATAATAAATGACGAATATGACAAACAGAGCTTCCGTAGATTGAATATTGAATACTGGTCGTAAAAGTTAGTAATGTAATATAACAAATATTATGGGACAACCAAACCAGCATATTGAAAACCAGAAGCAGAACCTTACTCTATGGTGGTTTATGGACTTAAATGTTAGCCTAATTAGTAAGTAAACCTACATCTGTACTAAACAATATTACCAGTCAAATGAGTTATTGAGCGTGTATAACCTGTCAATCCAACCTTCCTAACGCAAAAGGCGGACCTATATGGTGGGTTATGGACTAAAGTTGTCGCCTGCCTCATTAGTAAGTAACCCTAAAGCCAATATACATTTAACGATTTTTTTTTAATGTAAGAAGCATGCAAACCATCCGAGGTTAAGTAGTAGCAGCCAATAGACATCCTACGCGCAACCACAAACACGACTGAAGTCCTATCTGAGCTCGAACGTAGATACGTTGCTACTCCTGAGGACTAAGATGGTTGCCTCGCTTCAAACTGTAGCCGGCAACCGCACCTCTCCAACCGAAACACTAGTAATGCTTTACGGCGGATTAAGAGCCTCCTACCTCCCCGGTCGAACTATAGTTCTCCCACCTTTAAGTAAAGCTGTATTTAACGAATGTTACCAGTAAAATAACGATGTGGTGCATGTATTACCTGTGAGTCCAACCTTCTTACGGCATACGGCGCACCTATTCTTTTTCTTTTTGTCCTTGCTGGGGTCCTTGTCGTCGGCGTCTGTGTCCGACGCGCCGGTGCTGGCGCCGCTTGTGCCCGCTCCGCTCTCCTCTTCCAATTTCTGTAAGCAATCGTTGAAAGAACTTTAGTTTTAGAACACATAAAATACAGAACACATACTCAATGTTTCAAAAGGTTTTGATGGCAAATCGCAACGCCTTTCTGTCTTCACTACTCTAGAGTTGGAGAGTGGAAGGAATCATCGTGATGAGCCCTGAATGCTTGTAACATGTCTAAGTCCTAAACCTAAGGTAGTCAATGCGTTGATTTAAAGGATTTAAGTTTTTGGCCATACTGTCGCTAGATCGATGTATGACTTAAAAGAAAGCTTATTCTATCATATAGTAAGTAATAAGCAACTGTTAGATATTGAGGATTCTATAATCTCACACAGACCCTCTTGAGGTTCTTTTTGCTAAAACCCACTTCCGCGTCTAATTTCTTCGTATTATCATCGGGCGATTTAAAATTCTCGTCTTTCCGTGGATTCTCAATATCTTGAGCGTTATCTTCGAAAACTTCGTTTTGACTCTCTTGAATTGCTACAATTTTTTTCGCTTTTATATCTTTCAATAGTCTATCCTGCAAGGAGGAGCGCTTAAATTCTTGCGCCTCTATCTTTGTGTCAGATTTATTTTTTTGCGCAGAGGCGCTGCCCTCCAGTTTCTCTTTCGTTCCATCAGGCTTCGGCAAGGGGGTGCTGTCGTTGATTTCAATTGACAAACGTTGGTTTTCGAAGCTCTTCGACCGCGAAACACCAATGCTGTTTTGAACAGAACTTTGACTATTATTGGATTTGCTGTTACGTCGAATTGCTTTCTTCAAAATTCGTTTGCCCTTTGATTCCTTTTTATTGGGATCATCTTCCATTATAATTATTGTTTCGCTTCCTCCTATTTGGACATTTTAACTGGAAGAAATTGTTTTTGATACTTATTTTGAGCAACTGTAAACTAAATAACATTAACCTCGAAAACTTTATCTTTTTACCACATATTAGAATACAAAGTTCCACATTGTAAATCACCGTTGGTATCAAACTGAATATGCATATGAGTTACATTTTATATTTTTTATTTTATAAAAACTGTAAATGATTGAAAAGATGGTCTTGATTTTCCGTGTACAAAATGTCAACTTGACAAATAGATTATTTCAAAACACATGTTTAATGTGCCAGTATAAATTAATGTGACATTGTTCACAGTTAAACGTATTTTATCAATATGTTTTATATTTTTAAATAACTTAGAGATAGCTGTAAGTTAATTTCTCAATTCCTTTAATTGAATAACATTCTAAATTTTTATATTACCTAATGAATTTCCGTTGGAAATTAATCTGCTTTTAATTTACGGACTGAATATAATAATGTAATTCAGAAGCGAATGTGTATTTTAATTATATAGATTTCTAACCACTGTAAAAACTAGAACTTACTGTCCCCAGTAAGGCCCGTAAGGAAACCCAGTGAAAGTTGATAATCTTCACGTATCTTGGTAAATTTCTGGGTAAATCTCAGACATGTTAGTTGCCTTGCAATGATTTCTTCCAATGCTAATGAAGCGATAATTAATTTTAAATAAACTTAGAATAAACTAACAATAGGCGCTTTAAATTTTAATGGTGAGCTCAAGAATACCGCCGAAATACATGACTTTGTTATCGCAAAATTCTGAACGCGTACGTTGTGCCACCATATAATCCGCAACTATGTATTTAATCGTGGCGGTTTTAAACATATTTCATATTAAGACATCTATACGATACGTGAGCGCAGCAGGGCCGGACAGTTTACGCGTGATACACAATACATCGCGTTACGCGACGACACCTATTATAGCCTTGTCTTACTTATTTGCTGCTTTCTGTGAAACGTAAAATAGATTGCACCTTCAATATTTTTATATCTTTTTACACTTTTGATTTGGAATATATTTTTAAACGACAGAAATAAACAATGACGCCTGATGTTACGTGGTCGCTTCAGCGTTGACGCTCGTATATGCAAATCCAAATTAATTAGACTTTCTAATTGACGATGATCACTGATCCATCGCTAACCCCGAGACTTAGTTACGACATGATTTTACCTACGCACTCGAAGTAAATGTATGTTTTTAAACTTCATTTTCCAAAAATATACTGATCGCTTGAATATATACTTTTGTATATTTTCTGCAGGGCTACACACCTAAACTATCAGAGTTTAGTTTTGTTGTCAGTGCCATCTTAGTTCTCCCTGAACCTAGTTCACGTTCCTATCATGACTTGTGATAAGCTATAATAATTATAAAAATAAAACTTTTTAAAACACCCGCTTATTAACAACGTACATATTTAATTCTCGTACGATTGCAATTTACTAAGTAGCGAAGTCTGTGTCTTATATTTTTCATTGAAAATACTTAATGTGTTTTTCATATTTCTTTGTGTTCCATAGCAAGCACGTACGGTCTCCATTTCACTATTATAATTTAACCATGTTTAACGATTACATTATTCTATCGTCAGATACACCTGTCCATAATAATATGCAAAATCTCATATCAACGTGTTGGCCTTATGATCGATGCATTTGCAATGTAATTGAATGAATTATTTAATTCTGACCTAACAGTTTGTTTGTGGTATGTGTAATAAATTTACGGTCAAAGGGGGGCGGGATCTTGGCATTCTAAATTGAACTTCAAACAGAATCACAGTTATCTAACACACGTGGTGCTAGAACGACGCAATTGAGATAAAATTATAAATTGCGTTCATATTGACCAGGCTTATACACAGAACCCATCGTACCATTCAGCTAGAGTGCACACGAAGCGTATTTTATACTTTATTTTTTGCATAAGAGTAACTGTTTCTTACATTTTTTATGAAAACAATGTGGGAAACGGGTTTGCAGTGCATTTACTGTTACTTTGTAGTCTTTGAATTGCGGAAAGAATAAGATGATTTGGTTTATATTTTAAGAAATGAAAAAGCCGGCGGATAAAATTCCAAATAGTGATAAACACCCCAAATAGTGATAAGCGGTCACTTCCCTCTACGCATGGACATCTGCTACCAACACCGTATAAAACCGAAGTCCTACAAGTCGATCACAGACATATTGCTACCCCTACAGATTGTTATGATGAAAGGGATCAAGAAGTGAGCTTACTTAAAAAACCCTCAAAATAGAATTCTAAGGTAAAATTCCACCACCTTGAAACTCCCGCGATGACTGTAATTACAAGTGAGGCTACCTACCATTTTACATCTTAAGGAGCGGCAATATTGCAACTATGTACGAGTTCACATAGGACTTCCTGTTTGCTTTATGTGGTTTTAAGCGTTCATACAACATCTACGGATACACAGACGTTGTTTCCGCCCGCAGTCTTGTAGCGCCGACGTATATACAACGCTTGTGTTCGCCCGTAATTCACCCAGATTTGTATGGACACAACAGATATGTTTCCCGCAAAGAAAGTGTTAACGGAAGAGAGTCCATCTTTCTACTCAAATAGAGAAGCGATAGAAAAGGTTGATAAAGGTTGACACTTCCAAGAGAAAAAGGGCTTATTTTATAAACAGAGAGCCAGCGACAGATTCTTATGACCTTATTATCTACAAGACAATAACTCGTAAAATGCTTCAGAGGTATATCATGAAACCTTGTGAACGTCGGCTTCGGTTCAATGAGTGGAATGAATATCTGTTTATATATTTTCTATGCTTGCGTGAATCAGACTTCATAACTTCTGAAGCATTTTACGAATCATTCTCTAAAAAATTATTGATCAAGTTTTCACCTAAAATTGCAAATAATTTTCTATCGTGAAAAACTAGTAACATATTTAAGATATACAGAATGTTCTCGGTCACATCATAAACTGCACTGCGTCAATGTATGAAACAATTACTCATAAACAAAGTTATCTTGTAAACGTAGAGTAAGAACCAAATGTCTTACCTGTAACGGGGATATCGAAAACACCACCATTATTAAAATATAAATTGGATATTAATAAATGTATGTATAGAATACGGTACTTGTGTAAAAAGAACTATTAAAATTACCAATCACATAAAATATCAGATACAAGGGTTTAACTTGCATCTATTTTAGTAACATTTTATTTAGTAACTATTAAGTGTTTTTATAATGAATTAATTAGTATAATTGGCTCTAGCCGTTCTAATTAATGAATAAATAAATAAATAAATAAAATACAAAAAAATGTTATACTTTTAGCTTCCTATGTTTCAATAACTAGCATTATCCTGCAGCTTTGTCCGTTGAGAAGCTTGCCCTAAATGAATGATTATAAAGACTAAAGTTGTTATATACTAGACTATATTTGCCTTTGAGCGTGTGTTCCATATTATCAATATTGATATAGAATCTGTGATAAACGGATACAGATAGGCAGGCACACAGATATCTTAGATTTTGTAATAGGAATAAATAAATGTGTTCAATATTTTTTGTATAATAGTACATATGCACTTGTGATTTTTTTATGTGAGAAAAGTAGCAAACGGGCATGCAAACCACCTGATGGTAAGTAGTCGCAGCCCATAGACATCCATGTACAATCGCAAACACGACCGTAATCCTATCTGAGCTCGAACATAGATGCGTTGCTACTCCTGAGGACTAAGATGGTCGCCTCTCTTAAAGTATAGCCGACAACCGCACCTCTCCAACCGAAACACAAGTAAATCTTTACGGCGGATTATGAGGGCGGCGGTGGTAGTTCCCCGGTCGAACTATAGTTCTCCCACCTTTAAGTTATAATCTTTACAATCAATTTAAAATAATTACAATATTTTCTAATATATAGCCTATTTTTTATCATATAGGATAGCGTTGGAATTTTACATACGAAACCTTAAAATTGTAGAACGCCGAGATAAGTGTTGAACAGTTATTGTAAAAGCTAGAAAGAGCTTACTTTATCAGTTTCAATTAGGCTTCTGTAAGTGACATCGACGCCGTGCGCCTGCGCATGACCGTAACCGCGCGTCCCGTTACTGGGTACGCGTGACTAAGCTCGCGTATACACCTCAAGGCGGATGGAAGTATTTAAGATGCTGTCAGTATGTAAAGAGATATTTTGCTACGTATTACATTAAAAGAAACTAAGGTAGGCGTTAATCCTTGGTTACGAAACATACGTTCCGCTAGAGACTTCTGGGTACACGTGACTAAGCTCGCGTATACACCTCAAGGCGGATGGTAACTGTTTAAGAAGTTTTGCTATGTATGTATTTTATTGCATGAAACTAAGCTAGGACTTACGCATCGGCCACGTTCCGCTAGAGACTCTTATTCGCTACAAGCGTTGTTAAAGAAAAGGCCATGAAATTCAAATATCGATTCGACGCTCGTGCAAAATCTCTCGTACCGAATATCGCTTACAATTTGCAAAGTAATTTCGTGGCCTTACAAGGTCTCCTGCTTAAATTTATTTTTACCGTTCTACATTGACCCTTATACTCAACAAGTAATTTGATTTTAGCGCTGTATTTCGTGGCAGCAGTATAAGCATTAGGCCTTACACCTCGCCGTTCGATTATCCCGCAAGAAAAAATATGTATGTAAAAGTCCTTTCTGTAGGCTGCGTGATGCGGCTGCCCGCGAACCACCCCGGTCGCTCAGAAAACTGCCGCCTCTCTACCGGCCGGGCGGTTACTATTTGCCTTGTGCATTTTGTCTCAGATTGCCCGCAACTGATTTACGTAAATTTGATGTGCGGCTAGCCGCAATCCTGTCAGCCGCAACATTGACCGCATCCAATGCGTAATCGAACGACTGTCCACAACGCTGGTAACTATATAGTTCGTGGAATGCCATATGTTGAAGAAGAACACTACATATACACATTTCTTGTCCAAAGGCTAATTAAACACAGAGTAACAGTAAGCCACAATTGAATCCGTCACGTTTTTACATGTCACTCATTTCGCTCCAATACTTAAAAAATCTCACAGTTGGGCACATAAATCTGTCCACAACTAGAGGCTTCATGCATATACCACTACACTAATGGAATGTCTATTGGTGGAGATAAGGGTCAATGACATTACAAAGCCATCTGTCGAAATGTTTTCGATTCTGACATTGGACCTACGATAAAATTTAACAACATCAATCTATCGATAACAGACTAATTGCGTAACTGCCACGGGAAATAGCATGGGTGCATTAGATTATGTCACCAGGGGTCGTCCGTCCTAATTCCTACGGCGTCGGAATTGCTTGACTTAGTTCATCATCTTCGATTTACACCACTTAGACCTATGTGCGCTTTAGTAATTTATTCACAAGTACTCATTAACTTTTAATTAATTTAATTAAGCAAACATTGAAAACTACTATGTATAATGTAAAGTATCAGACATCAAAACGATATACAATTACTAACATTATTATATAGCAAAGGTAAGTTTGACATGTAAGCTTTAAAAATCGTTTCGTGTCGTTTCGTTTTGCACCTGAAAAACGGTCTACAAATTTAGCTAACGCGATTTGGTCATCTACAAGCTAGGTAAATATATCAAATATGTTTTATGTGCACTCTGACAGCACCTTAAAACAACACAGTTTTCCTGCCTCTTGAATGCATCCGTATGCATAATTTTCCCATAAATATACCTCATTCGCGTTCCACAGTGACTTTGTACACACACAAATACAAAATGCCTCTGGTCGAGCAGCGAGAGGCGTGCAAGTCTTCAGTTTTTACGCTCGCTGAGTAATTACACGCCTCGCTAATATTCGCCTTTTTAATCTCATTGCGAAAAGGCGAAAGGATTGTTTCCAAACGCTACACCCTTAACTAATAAAAATATATTTAGTAATATAAAGTTTTTCACATTTTTAAACATTTTAAACTATGTTTTTAATGTGGTCTGAGAAGTATGAGAATAATATTTAAATAATTGAATATTTAACTTTATTTATTAATAACGGAGTTTCGTTCTGTTCGCTATTTTCTTAATTATCTAGATGTTTTGTTACGGACATAGCTACTAATTTTCGTTCTTACGGTAATTACAGGGTACTCGTATTTAGATGCGTGTATGAGTATGTGGGTTTGTGAATTGCGAGTGTTTTCACAGGAAATTATGGGTGTATTTGTTTGCATGTGCTTACGTGTGCGTATCTTTGCACGCGTCTGTACATGCTTGCGTGCGCATATTTTAGCAAACAAGACAACTGCTGCCTCACATCAGCGCGCATGTGTTCATTTGCGTGCACGCTAATGTACATACGTGTCTGTTTTAGATAAGTGCAGTCTCACATAAGCGCTCATGTGCTTGCTTGAGTTTACCAGCATGTTTGTTTGTGTGCGAATGTGTGTGTGTTTGTATGTGTTTAAAAACAAGAGAAGTGCGGCCTCACATCTGTGTGGGTCTGCGGCTGCGCGGGCAGGCTGGGCACGGTGGGCGCGGCGGCGGCCAGCGGCGTGGGTGCAGGCGCGGGCGCCGCGGGCACGAATGACGCGGATACTGGCGACGGCGTCGACGCGGGCGGCTGCTGCTTCTTCTTTAACGCCTCCTGAAAATGTTACACGGATTTCATTCAATAAAACGTTTCAAGTGCAAATATTTTGTTGGGTCTCCATTTGAGGAAATGCTCAGTTGGCACAGTCCAACGCGTCGGTACTGTACCTAGGGTTGCCAGGCTCATCGTTTCCTGATCGTTCTTGGATGTTTCCAAGACGTCGAGTTTTAGTCCTTTTTGTGTTGAGGTGATCTTGAGGAAAAGGAAAATGTAAATTATTGTCATTACTCAACTCAACTATATATACAGAAAAAGCCATATTAAATGCTCAAATTATTTTTAAAGTATTGTACAGGATACAAAGTATAATTTTGTGAATACGTGACATATATTATTCCTGTATTTACCACCCGATTGGCAATCCCATCCCAAATGAAGCTTTTTCCTCTTATGTTGTATCGAGTCAAGGCACGTTCGAAATTAGCGGAAGAGATAGCCTCGAATAT
>DWON01009422.1:0-11411 GCA_018251015.1 Phocides pigmalion okeechobee | reverse complement strand
CCGGCAACCACACCTCCCCAACCGAAACACAATACATAAAGAACATGTTGCTTTACGGCGGGTTATGAGGGTGGCGATGGTACCGCCGCGGGCGAGCTCTAACGGCTCTACCACCTTTTAAGTTATTCCTAAAACTACATTATTACAATACACTGCCACCATGTATAGAATAATATTTCAATTCATGCCCTATGAAGATAAGGAGAATTGTAATATAAAATATTTTTACTCTCTTCATTTTTTTCATTATACACGGTGGGAGTGGATTCTTTCAAAGTAGTTTTAACAATAAGTTAATAGGAAATAAAATAATTAAAATAGAACACAATTTTTAGTATGACCACCTCAGTAAGTCATTTTGGTAAGTATACTCTTATGAATACACATTGTGTGATATGTATGAAACAACGCGCCCAGCCGTCTCCTACTTAGCTGATCTTTTTACTTTATAGTGATTGCGAATTCTATTATACTTTTTATTAGGTTTATTTTTGTTTCCATTTAGTACTACTAGGAGCTTGTGTGACAATTCAAATGAATCCAGCATTCATATGATTTATTTTTTTATGAACGTTATGGTAATTACTACTTATCATGAACATATATAACTAACTCGATATGGAAAAGACTCCCACCTTAAGTCAAAAACAGAGTTGCTAATCCTAAGCACTAAGATGGTCACCTTAAGTAAATCAACAATTTCAATATAAAGCTTAAAAATGCTACCCATTTGTAGCAATAAGCTAGAAATAGGTGTGGAGTTGGTATCTCCCCGCACATACACTGATTCTACCACCTTGCAAAGGAAAACTATAGATAAACGCCTACTACACAAGTTTCAGTCTATCTAGGATTTACTTCCACAGTCACAGACGAATAAAAACTCAAAAAGTTTTGATCCAGTTCCGCTAAACCTCACAGTATGTTGAATTATTTTTCATTGTCGGAGCACGTTTGGCGAGACTCCAACTTTGCTTTTACGATTATCCCGATTTTATAGTTTCCTCAATATAAACGTTTGCCGTTACAATTTTGAGAAATAGGAACGCGTATGGTTAGAAGCGTCTGTTTTGATTTATTTAATCACGCCTTTAAATGATTAACCAGCACTTTTATGGCTTGCTTATTTTTATTACTGCACTTTTTGCGTTGGGAGAGTAGCCAACAAGCGTGCAGGCCATCTAAACATAAATGGTATCAGCAGGGTGTGGACATCTACGTTAAATTTCAGATCTAAAGTCGTCTCTTACGTCAAGCCTACATGCGTAACTGCTAAGGCGTGATATGATCGCCTCACTTGTAAGTGTATCGGGCAACCACACATCTCCAACTAAAACATAAGCATTGCTTTTCGGCAAGTTATGAGGGCGGCGGTGGTTGCAGTCTAACTGTAGTTCTACCGCCTGTTATATTGCTTTTATTGCTATGTTCTTACCAGAAGATATTATTTTTGTATAAAATATTGCACACACATACTTATTGTTGCAACTAAGTAACTTTATTATGATTTTAGTTCGCGTGCTTCGGTCAGAATTATTAAACATTGGAATATTGTTGTAAAATTATTAGATTTGCTTATAAATTTTCGCGAAAAGTTTATTCTTGAATGCAATAAACATCGCATTTAGGTCGTCACGTCCACCGGAATGGCCTATATTTACGGATAAGTGTTCTGTGTGTTAGTTATAAGTGACTAATGTTTAGGGATATACAAGTTTGTGAATGAAGAGCAATGTGACAGTGAAGGTAATTAGTTACATTTTTTATATTCATGTACCTAGTGATACGTTATATCTGGAATGAATATACACCGTCAAATATAGACCTTTGCTACAGCAAGGACTTTTTAAATTTATTTGCTTTTTATACGGAGCATAATTAATTTATTTTATTTTTATTGATCATTATAATCTTTTACAAATATTTTTATTATATAAATATATACATAGAAACATAACGTAAACGGAAACATATCATAAAGCGTAGAAAGAAAACAATAATTGACCTAAATAACATAAGGCAGAGTTAATAAAATAATTTTCACGTAATCAAATGTTACTTAAACATTTCCTTTTTTTTTAAGACATATGTAACCAACAAGAAGTCATCGATCGCCAGTTTTGATGAACAGGTGTTTAATACCTTTTCGATGATCCTCAAGACATAACATAAGGAATATTTTAAGAGGAACTTAATTCCAAATTTAGCATGTGCGAATAAAGACGAGATAAATAATATTACTCTTAAAAGTTACAACATTTTGACTTCCGGCCGCCGTAGCGCCACCGACACGTCTTTTAATGATTTAAGAAAGTGTGGATAAGAGATACAGTTATATTATATATTACATAAAACCTGTCCTAACATCATATCTATTGGCGGTACTACCGCTTCACTTTACTTGGTACTTCTATGATACAAAAACCTATTTATCATGTATTTTTTATGAGCATAAAGCAAAAAACGGGTATGGGATCCAGTGGTAACTGAGCACAGCAAACTATGAATATGTCTGATCGACTGTATTTAGGAGTCCGTCCTGAAGTCCATGACATATGCATTGCTATTCCTAAGCACTAACATTGTTGTCTGGTGGGTAACTGAACCGACAATCGACATCAGTCTTGTAGTACTTAACGAGATAAACAATTTTCAATTCAATCAAATGTTGGACAGTATATAAAAATGTACGTTTTAATGGTCCGTTTTGCGGGAACGGCTAAAATTATCATTTCTAGTTTACGATGTCTCTGCACGCAGTCGAAACTGGGTTTTGTTTAGATAATGTTAATTCGTAAATAGGTTAGCGTGTGTGGCATTTTCGTGTTATAATTTTTATATGATATAACTGTTACTAACTAGATGATACGGCGTAAAAATGTCTATAGTGTTTTTCTTACAATTTTGGTATTTTTTTCATTTTTTGTAAATAGTATCATTTCAATAAATATGATTACAGTGTTCTTCGAAATGTGTGATTGTTCCATGGGCGAATCCTTAAAGACGGAATTAAATAAATTCAGTGGATATTTTTTGTTATTTTAATAAATAAACAAGTAATTAACATATACTTCTATAAATTTAAAGTAATATAATCGCGGAACTTATATATTAATGAATAATTTTGTTATCAAAGAAAATCAATTAGTCAATTAGGAGTAAAATAAATAGGCATAACGAGGACTGGCGGCTATTTGCTCCGGGAAGAGCCTTTGGCGGCACCATGCAAGGGAAGTACCGGTGCGTTCAATTTGAAATCCTGGGGCTTCCCGTGATGCGTTGCGAAGCTACTGAGAGAGTTTTAATGAGTAATAATCTCACATAACCCGACCTTTCTCTCAGAGGTTGGATATCTCATGAAGATTTCCCCCCGAAAACGAAAAAAAGGAGTAAAATAACTAAACATATCCAACTTATTTAATAAAATAATATATATTACCTTAATATAATGTGATAAACAGCAAAAACAACGTAAGACAGCGTTGGGCTGTTTGCTGTCACGATATAGTAATCGATTTCACTTCAAGAGTCGAGAAATCTGTATGCATATTTTGTACATTTAAAATTTTGAAACAACGTCCGTGAGGTCAGATTATGCCGAAAATTGACATGGACACGTTTAATAGGACTATCGAATTTCGAATTTACGGTTGATCCGTCTCTATTGATACCTGAATGTCCCCTAAATCCCCGTTCGGGTTTATAAAGTCGAATTGGAACGGCTTAATATCTTTGAATGAATTTTGGGTTTAATAAAGCGATAGGGAATGATTTTGTGATTGAAATAAATGGTTTCATACGAATTGAATTTATGAATTGTACTCTTATAATCAGCTCTAATTGTAATTACAACAGCAAATGTTAGTGCGCCGAGCCATTAGGATTTTGTTTACCAAGACACAAATAGGTCTACTGTTAGGTATTTAGAATCATTAGGCTTGACTTAACCAAAGAATTAAATAGTTGTATTATTATGTATCTAGGATCATTTGGCTTGGGCTTACCAAAGAAAGAAATAGGTCTATTATGAGGTATGTAGAATCATTAGGCTTGAGTTTACCAAAGAAATAAATAGGTCAAATATTAGGTACTTTGAAACACTACGGTTGGGTTTTCCATAGAAACAAATAGGTATATTATTAGATATGGAGAATCAATAGGCTTGAGTTTATCAAAGAATCTAATAGTTATTATATATTCTTAGGTAATTGGAATCATTAGGCTTGACTTTAGCAAAGAAACAAATAAGTCTGTTAGGTATTTAGAATCAGTAGGCTTGGGTTTACCAAAAAAAAAAACAAATAGGTCTATTATTAGGTATTTAGAATGGCATATCAGTGCTAAAGTCCGGGATATGTTCATACGTATTCCCGATATTTCCGCATCGCATGTAATGCACGCGCATTACATGGATACGCATCCTTTCATTTCGTTGGAATTTTTCCCTCGTTGTGCCTCGTTTACTATTTCAAGTTCAAAATACTTTTGATCCGGCATATCGGCTACTATCCGTGCAAGTTAAGAATTTGTGGACTATGGGTATGAAGTGTTTTTGTTATTTGTTTTAAAAACGTAATATCAATATAGTAAATAATCATTTTATTAACATATTTATAATGATGAAAATCTTAAAACGAATTATAATAAAAGCCTAACCTAAAAAATCCAAAGGGAGTCTGTGTCCATACGGCATGGTTTCAAGAACACTAGCTGCATTCTTGCGTTGAATAGCAATCGCAATTCTCGATAGATGTGCTCATGTCGTCCAGCCTATCTGATGCTAAGTGATCGCTACAATCCATAGACATATAAATAATCTACATTGAATCTGAAAGAAGATTAAAGTCATATCGAAAGTAGATATGTTAGTACTTATGCTTATAAATATATTCAGCAACCACACCTCACCTACTGAAACAAAGCTGAAATAAACTGAAAACTGAACAAACTGAAAAACAGCGTGTCATGGTGACGCTTCTTTCTACCTTTTTACCTACCTACCTACCTACCCTCTTGGTTGAATTATAGTTTTACTACCAATGGCTTTTTGTAATGTCATCTTGAAACCCACACAACACAAAACAAACAAACTTGAAGCCCACACTTGAAAACCCTGTCAAAATTTATTTATCGGACTTAATAGTATTAAAACCACATTTTTAATTGTTTTAAATGAAGCAAATATTCACAAAGAAATTATTATGAAATCACAGGTAGTCCCGACGTTAATTGCATATATTTGATTACGTCAGTCAATTTAAGTAATATGAAGGAATTCGTCGTCGAAACTACTGCCATTAAAAAGGTAATTTTAACTCTTTACATTGCCATAGTAATAAAACATTCTTCATTTAGTTGGTATGTTAAGTGTTACTTTCAAGTGTTCAGTCTGAATGCTGCATTGCATTCCAAGGGGTGTCGAAGCATATCGTAATGGTGTCGCGGTCGCTTGAGCGTTTGCCTCTTAATATTGAATCTTGACGATGCCGTAAAAGATATATTTACGAATAATAACTCTTTTATTTCTTTGATTTAAATAAAAAAAACGCATTATTGATCTACGTGGTTGGACGGTAACCATACGGGTCTGATACGGAGAAGATTCCGGGTTTGCTTTAAGCCGTACAAACATCTTAGCAGGGTCTCGGTTGGCATCAACTACATGGATATTGCTTATCCTACCTTAGAACTTCTCATAAAAGTATTTCCTTCTACTACTAGACCTCAACAGTACTACACTGTCTGACCTAATTTAGAAGGTCCAACATAGGTATTTCCTTACCACCTTCCAACCCTTGATACCAGAAGTTTTACGCTGATGTTGCAGATGCGTACAGGTGAAAGCAAGAACATTAGGGGGAGCAATGTATTATCTACGGTTTATACTTCAACCGTGGATAATACATAGCACAATCATTACTCGTCATGAAGTACTGCTTGTCTTTTGGTTGGAGAGGTGCTAATCCCGGTTTCACTTGGACATTATTGTCCATAAGCTATTGCAACTATACAATATCGGTTGGCCTGCACACTTGTTTTCCAACATACAAAAATAGCAGGCATGCTAAATTCATGATAATTATTTTAATATCCTACCTTTTGCACAGAATGGGTATTATATAGTACGCCGCCTAACAATTTAAATAGAAATTTTGTATCAATAAGCATCTGTTGCGTGGACCGTTGTGAGATAATATATGGCGCTTTGATATATGTATAAAGTCTGGCTATTCGTATGTCATCCAATTTCACTTGTCACTTCGTTGTGTTTTATATTTACTATGATTCTAAGATATTAGTTAATGTCTGAGAAATAGATCTGTATAATATATCTTGTGATAATTACGGCCTTATAAAAAGGCTATAAATTAGATATAAAAATAAGGATATCGAGAATCATGACAAATCTTAGTAGGTACCATCTATTTTAGCGTTGTGTATACAAACGTAACTGGAGTCCCAAACGAGTGTGCTTGTTATACAGATAAGAAATATTTATATTTTGTGGAAGTAATTATTTATCTGTAAAATCGTCTTCTCACATTGAGAGAAAATCCTTGCCAGTCGACTCTTATTAAGAATTAATGTTAAACACGTTACTTATTATTACGTTACTTATTATACACGTTAATTAAAATTAATTATGACATGTCTTGCGTTAATGGTAAAGAAAAACATCGCGAGGAAGCCTTATGGATTGGTTTTTGACTTAAAAGCCTTAAAAGTGTGTGAAGCGCATCAATCCGTACTAAGTCAATGAGATGGATTATAGTTTCTGAGCGGAAACCGATGCCAAACCTTGAGTTTAAAATTAAAACATCTGACCGTATATTGAAATTAATTTTTATCGCACAAAAGATTATACGTCTCAAATATGTAAATTTATATTTACTCTTTAGTAATTGGCTCAGACGTTAAAACGCTAAAAATCATTCACATTAGAAAATGGAAATTGAATTTCATTGCTTACCCATACAAATGTACTTCTTGCCAATACCGATGCGAATTTTGGGACGGAAATGTAGGTGCGCTTGTCGTCGCCTAGTGCCAGAACAGTAAACTATCGAAATTTATAACCGAATGAAACGAGAAACTAATATTAGTTCGGGAGAGCCCTCGGTACTCTTTCGTTGTGTTTATGGCGCCAGAGTTTATCCAATTGTATATAGCGTTAATATCTTGGAATAAACTGATTAAAATCGTTGTTAAAGATTCATACTTATAGGTAAAGAATATAGCAATATGAAAACTTATTTAATAACATTTTTACCAACAATATATACAATCATATAGGGCGGCCGGTCATTAAGAGCTGTGTTTTCTTGTTCGTTCTGCGCCTTCCTCTAAGGCACGCCTAAGACACCATAGCGTAAGCGCTAAAAATCGTTCGACAACAGCGCATGCTGCTAGCGCACGGTGATACGTCAACGGTGGGTTAGTGTGCAACATTTCGTGCATTATATTAAACAAAATGGCGAATGAAACCCAATGTAACCTGACTAAGGCGAATGAGATATAGATAAATTGCAGACGACAAGCAAACATGTATAGAAGATAAGCTGCATGCGTCAGCAATTGACGCAAGATGAATTGAAAGTTAGAATTTAGTTATTCTTACCTTACCTTTTTAAATTAAATTTATACATAGGTATCCAGATATACACATAAGCAGCAGTGACTATCCATATTAGATTTTTGTTGACTAAAACAACAACCCGTTCCTGCTCAGCCCTTAAGTTCTGGAGGCAGCCAAAGCCCGCCATTACACCTTAGGCCAACCAATGGTGCGTCCTCTATGAACGGCGCGCGCGGAACATTACGCGCCGTCGCTTCGGGGCGGCCAATTAACTAATTGGACTGAGGTACCTTATCGGCCGAAACATACAAGAAGGCAATAGACAGTGCCTACAATAAACGACAATAAAAAGCATAAGAGGTCATGTGTACTTGTATGTAGGTACATGTACACATGATATATACATAAAGATATTTTTTTACAACAATTTGTTTACTTTTGTCACCTTTAATCTCTATTTTGTTATAACTTGTTTACAGCATCAATATTTAGCATTATTTTGAATAAAGACAAATAACATCAGTAAGTGAAGTTAGGTAGTAATAAAGATATTTCTTTACAAAAGTTGTTTATTTTCGTCACTTTTAATGTCTATTTTATTGTAACTCGTTTACAACATCATTATTTAACGTCTTGTAACTTTGATCGCGATTTTAGCCGATTAGTTTCCGAATACTGTGTCGTGACTCGTGAGTTAGATTTATTCCGAATGAGCGCTCTACATTACGTGTTTGGAATACTTCCCTAGTAGAATCGCTGCGGTGTTTGGAAAGAAAACATCCGCGTCGAATTTAGCATTTATCTACTAATGGATAAATTTATAAACCATTGTGTTCTACCACTGTTTTTAAAGACACAAATACATTGGTACATAAAAACACATATAATAGGTGTAAACTACCGACATCCCATCTAGACATTAAATCTAAATTTATTATTAAAATGATAAACATAATATCTTGTTGGCCGGGAATGGAATCTGGAACTTCTTGTGTCTCAGACAGGTATGGTAACCGTTGCCCTATGCGATTTCAATATAGGAATTCTAATGTTAACCTGCGCCTTTGCTCTCGGAATAAGAACGCTAGCCATAAATTGTATAGTTATATATGTTACTTGTAATAGAAATTTTGAATAAATCAGTAGTTTATACTTCACGTTTTACATATTGTCCATTAGCGACAATAGTATGATCTATCGAGGTATACATTTCCAATAAAAAAAGTGTTTCTTTTGTGAAATTTATATGAAAACTTATAATACATAAAATGTTTAAAAGAATAGTTGCAATATTAGTTGATATAAAACATACTGTAACAGTATTACGTCAGACTTGAAAAGTAAAATAGATCAATAGTACAAAAATCGTCTCCTATAAAATCAAGGCTTTCAAGATGTCACACTGTGAGTACAAATGGGCGATATATACCCATAATAGTACAAAAACGGACTTAGAAGACCGTTGTAGCGATAGCACAGTCGATGCAACACTGAGATTATGCGGCAAATCAGTATCAATTATTATTAAAGTGTGAATTAAGCATTCGTTTAAACCATGTCAATCCGAGGATCATAATCCATACATCACATCCGTTAATCGTGCGTCAGGAACACTAAACGTTGAACTGTGCATAACAACTGTTCAACGCGGGACTCTGGCGGTGACGTCACAGCTATAGTTGCATTATTTATGTGCACGGTTTGTCGGTCGCTATTTAGGCAGGGAACGGGGAATTGTACTGTTATTCCATGTACTCACAGCTCTATTAGAGTGAGTCAACCGCTGTAACCGCAGGAATCAACGCACAAGCGCACTCAGTCAAATTACTGTATGTTGCGTAATCATGTCGATAACAAGATGAATTAAATTCGAAAAAATATGAATTGTTAAAATTGATGATGATGATTTTAATAATGAACCGTTAACGAAAACCAATAATGAAATATAAAGTAAAATAAACGAAAAAAGTTTCGTTTGAAAAATAAATATACATTTTTTTAATATCCTTACAACTTGTTTAGGTATTTAAATAATATTTAAAGTTAAATATTTTTGATGTACTTTTCTTTACCCGGCTGCATAATAATAACTTCACAGGGTTATGTAACATATCAATATTAAGAAAAAAGAAAACCGACTGAATATCTGTTGACCAACTGTTACTAACCTATGTATTGTGTATTTTGTGTAAAAATGGTAGCATTAAAGTGTCACAATTAAATATTCTATTAATCTCACGGTCATCGAAAAGATTTTGGCCTTTTAAAATTGACGTAAAGGCTTGAATTGTATACCTTAAAATTAGCAATCAGTCAAGTGTAATTCATCTAATATAATTCAATTACAAACACAAATATTATCGAGCAATTTATACATTTTACCATCTACCGGGAACTCACGATTATAGATTTTTGTTTTTGGATTGCCGATATTTCGAATCAGTTTCAGTTTCGTCATGCCGACGAGCCATAAAAACAGTTATGAAATGTTGACGTAATTGTCAAAAGTATTTCTAATGTTCTGAAAATTTGTGTTTATTTATTCGAAGGTAAAGCAGGTGGACACTTACGATAGCGATATAGCGGAACAATTGTCATGGGGCTTTTCAATGTGGATATTATGATATTAATTTCGCTCACTAAAGTTCGTAGACTGACTTTCCAGATACATTTTACGCAATTAATCCTATGCGCGGGGTTTCTAAGATTTAATATAAGTAGAACCGAATGAATTTCTACACTTGGCGTAATACATATTCATAATTTCGAGTTCGTGATCAGAAGTAGGGGTAGCGTATTAATTAAATAAATTCCCCTAAATATACTAATTATATTTAAAAAAATGATTTATTTAAATATGTTCTCAGAGTTTTTTCGCCGGTTTTTTTCATGATCAAAATTAGCCGACAGGGCTCTCAAAGCCGATGTACTGATTTTTTATTGTGCCCTTAACAGTCATTAAGTGTATATAAATACCTTATAATGAAAAAAAAAATACAATTAGGTTTTATCCGTCGTTTTTCTCGCGCAGTAGTTACTATAATACATTCCGATACGCAGCTCAATTTTGCCTTATACATGACTTTCGAGCAAAATTTTCAAAGAATCAAAAAAACGTTAAATTTTCATCTTCTACTTTATCAGCTGGAATGGATAGAATTTCCAAAATTCCTGTCTTAGTACTTAGCGCTTACGCTATGTAAAGACCTATCTGCAAAATTTCAGGAATCTAGGTTCAGCGGTTTTAGGCGTGTGATGTATGTCAATCATTTTCCTCTTTTACATTATATATTTTACAGATATATATTAGATAAAGTTATAAATTTAGATTTGATATTTACATATTTTTAAAATTATGTTTGTGGGAATTATACTCCTTAAAACATTATTACTTGCCTTCCAAATAAACCTTGTGTCAATAGGAGTAGGAAAAACTGAAAGTCCAGGTGTCAGAGGTATATAATGACCATGAAACACGGGTCGTTGTAAAAAACAAATATTTAATATTTAATTTTATTTAAAGATGTCACTATTGCGTGGGTGAATATGTAACTGCATAAGGTGACGGAGTTTGTGCTAAATGCCTCGTGTTTATTTAGTAATATCCTGTTTTACTAGCTATTTAACATGTAAGCAGTTACGAAGGTAGAACGACAGTTCAACCTGGAGGTACTGCCACCGCCATCATAATCCGCAGTAAAACAGTTTTTGTATTCGATTGGAATGATGCAGTTACCGGCTATACGTAAAGCGAGGCGACTATCTCAGTTCTCGGAAGAAGCAACGCATCTAGGCACGATGTCTGACGGGAGTTTGGTATTACTCTTAGAAAAGG
>DWON01009421.1:0-11412 GCA_018251015.1 Phocides pigmalion okeechobee | reverse complement strand
GTCTGTATCATAGAGTTCTTCCAATGTTTGTATAACCAACGATTGAATTATTTCCACCTGAAAAATAATAACAAGTTTAGGTACAAAAGAACAGTATAACCTGATTTTGTAATTAACAGTCGGTGTTTAACCTAAGATTAACACTTTCCCTGCGGAGTACAACATTAATGTGTAATGCGCGGCGCAATGCACTTGCAGCTTGTACACACCTGTGTTGTACGTACAAATCTTTATGGATTGCAGTCGAACACAACTTTTTATTATGATACACAGATGCATAATGCAGAAAATACAATATTTGTGTAAATTGTTGGAGCATCTCCAGCTCTAGTTTTGTGCCGCTTCCCGCAATCCTGACTCGATTGGAGCGGCAAGGTCAAAATGTCAATAAGAAGAGTTAGCTGAGTTTGAATTTAATTATAATGTGTTTAGAATGTTTAAGAGAAACGTTCCTATGATGTATTATCTTCTTGTATCTCTAGCGGTTTAAGAAACGCACGCCAATTTAATATAGCTCACAGAAGACAGGAATTTTCTCTCACTTGATTAATTATATAATCAAATCACATTTACCAATCTGCTCAGTACTTTTTGGGTAAAAGAGGAACAAACATCCATCCATCCTCACAGATATTAAAAACATTAGCAAGATATTTCCTTTGAACATAAATAGGCACATAAAATGGCTTTCAAATGTAATTTAATTCTTAAAACCTTTTGCAAAAACATTAATAGGCATAGACAGAAGTGTATAACTAACCTGATTAGAAGGACAATATCCATCGTCGGTTGATCTAGCTATAGTTATGAGAACAGGGGGAGGCATGCACTTCAACAGCGTCTTGAGAGACTCCTTAACGTGCTTCCTTATTTCTTCCTCTGTACTTATGTGATACGGTAAGCCTCCCTGATCTCTAGTGCAACCTCCCGCGTAAATCACCCACCAATCCGGTGACTCGCCAGAGCGTTCCGATTCTGCTTTCACAGTTTCAACTAATGCTGACACCTAAAACGAAATAAAAGTTGCAATTTGCACATTTTTCCATTTTTAAAGAACCACTAAAATATGTTTAAATAGTTTTATATCTATCTGTATGTTTCGATTTCTACAAGACTTTCACTGGCAGATAGGTTTGTTATGGGGAGTATACAGTGCAATGCAGTACAATGGGATTCATACAGTATATAAAATCGATAGTTATACCTATGGATACATTTTTAAGGGTTTTGTCAATAAAATAAATTATGTCGAGTATACATATATATTTGAGAGCTAATATTTCCATTCAAAGAGCCGCATGTGGCTCGCGAGCCGCAAGAAGCGGACCCTGGCTTAGGCGCATGCTATAAAAGTAGTAGGAATACACCGATTTTGGATCACTTGCAAATGAGGACGGTTTCTTTGGCCCTTTTCTGGACATCTGGTGAACTTTGTGTCTATAAAAATAAAAAAAGTTTGGTATCAAAAGGGGGGTCCAAAATCAAAACGCCCGATCGATCTCAAGCATCAATTTTTCACTATCTCTCACGGTTGCCAAGTTAGCATCTCACGTAATATAGCTGTCATTATTGTTTATTACTGCTATTAGACGACCATTTACTCCCACAAAATTTCTATAGATTAGCAGCGAGCTTAACGACCTTAATGAGTTCACCTCATGGCTAACTCAGGACTGAATAAGCAGTGAGCTTATAGAAATAATGAAGTGATTAGACAACGAAGTATACCCCTATTACGTGAGATGCTAACTTAGCAACCGTGAGAGATAGCGCAAAATAAATGCTTGAGATCCATCAGGCGTGGTGGAAAACTCCCATTTTGACACCAAATATTATTTTACGCAGCAGTTTACTTGATGCCCAAAGGCAAATTTTTTTTTCTAGAAAGGACAGATAGCTCTGCTATAATTATTTTTGATTCTTACCCAGTTGATAAGGGACGTTCTAGCATCAAAACTTTTGGCGGATACTCTTGGGAAATAATATTATGTTTTAGTGTAATGAGCATTACACGAAAATTTCCGTAAGTCCCTTTCTGAAATAACCCATGACAGGAATGCGCAGTGGACATTTTATAATGATCGCAACGCAATTTGAGCTGTTTTTCATTCATAAACGTTTTCGGCTTTTCAACTTACATTTACGTGGATAAGTTTTATTTGCCTTACCTTATAAAAAAGGTCAGTCTTCTCTCCTTCATAGTTTTCAAAACTGTCGTAATTATCTAAATGGTTGAACAACGTTTCAAGTTCCTGTAGTTGCTTTTCTCTAGACTTCGATGCTTTCTCAATTTCCTCTTTATTATCTTTGTTAGGAAGTTCAAATCGAAATATTGGTTCCAAAAGATCGTAGAGTCCGATACTATTATATATGTCTAGAAATGGATTGCCTGTACTAAAGAAATCTAGATCTATATCGAGTACATACGGATGGCAAATGTTAAGTTCGTTTGATAATTTGAGTAACGTTTTATCATCTTCGGCAATCTTCATTTCTGCTACGTCGAAGGTAAACATTCTTTCGTTAATAAGACGTGACGAATATAAGGCGTCCGAGAGGTAATAAGGTTCTGTACTATCGACTCTTAATAGGCCAGTCTCCGGGTTGTCTCCAACACGAATGACGCGTCTGCCATCTGAGAATTGCTTAGCCCACGGTGGCTTTATCCACACAACGCGTTTGATGTGCCCGGCTGCAGCCGCAGGTACTATCCAATTTTCTATATCCAAATGTGGAAACAGTTGCCTACCCGCTCTTGCATCCTTGCCTTTCAATTTGGAATTTATAAGCATATCTGGATGGGCATCGAAATGTAATAAAGTCGTGCCTTCGACTGGCAACTTTTTACCTCCTATACCCGAGTATATGAAAAACAGCGCCCTATGGTGCTCTTCCACTACGTAAATGGGTATTTTTTTAAAGCGTTTTAATTGTGGCTGGTCTTCATCACCATGTGACATTTTGTATATAAGTTCAGTATTAAATTGGTCTGAAAATTAAATTTACCGTTAGTAACTCCAATATAAACAAGTGCAAAAGATACATTGGTTACATAGTACGCTTTTGCGGGACAGATTTTGATGTTTGATGCTTCCTAATATAGGTCAAGGCCTAAGGCCGAAAAATTCCACCCTGTAGTCGACGCAACTGCGCACTTCTTACAATGTTTACGTTCAAGTCAATAATAATTTGAGGGCCTGAAGTAAGTTACGTGACTGCTAAGTTTGGACCGTGTTCAAATTACAATAAATTGTGAAGGGTCATACGATTATTCCTGATATTAAAGTTTTTTTGAAATTAATATTACTCTGATATACATATATGTGTCATTGCCAAAGATCTTATACACCACACCTCAAGTATAGGTGTTTTCCTCCTATTTTACGTGCTTCACGAATTTTATCGCACAGTACTTTCAAGTTACAATTTCATTTTTATGTCTACAAGACATACCTAGTATAATAAAGTTACTGCGATATTTTGATTCATGGATGGTCACCATTTGAATTTTCATCTTTTCCGGTTTATAGTTGATTTTGTGATATATATAAATTTATAGTATTTTTGAATTCTGAGTGATGTGAGTTTAATGTTGATAAAATCGCTAACAAGTAATAGAGCGATAGTTTTAGCAAAATTACATCGATCATGGATACGAAACCACGATCCCATACCGCAACGATTCTTACGTGTAATTCATAAATTATGTACAAAAAAATGTTTTGAAAAAATAACAAAATAATTATAGAGGGCACGCGCTGGTTATCCTAAGATTTCCATGTGATGAAAACAGGCGATCGGCCCTGAGCGCTTCCCATTTGGCGTGGCGCACCTACTGGCGTACTTCCGGCGTACTTGCGTGGCTGCGCGAGGAAGCGGCAGGGGAGGGGTGTTGTGACGGCTGCCGGGGTCGATACCGCGCCTGACGTCACTACGCTACTACGCGTCCAAACATGCCCCCCGCGCTCACCCCCTATGACCTATTGCGTTTTACGCCCACCTGGGTCAAGGCGCGAAAACCACGGTGGAAACGTTAAAATGTTAACCAACCAATGGTCGCTTCGATAACTCTTATGCTTAGATTATCAATATTATAATATAAATGCGAATATTAATGTTTGTTTGCTTCTCCTTCACAATAAAATGACGAGTTATCGATGATTGAAGTTTTGTGTTGCTCATTTATTACTTTGACTGCGGTGCGCATATACTTGATCGGAACAGCTTTGCGAGAGGCGGCACTAAACTGGAGCTTATTTCTCTATACTGAAGATGCGCCGACAATTCACTGAAATATTGTATTTTTTAGCATCTGTCTATCGTCTACGAATACACAGACGTAATTTCCGTCGGCAGTCTTGGAGCGCCGACATAAACACAGCACTTTTGTTGGCCCGAAATCTATTTCAGATTTTTGTACAAAAACAGGTGTGTACTAACCCCAAGCACGTTGCGCTGCGCAATACGCTTACATTATGCATTACTTACATTATTTTTCTTTCATTATCTAAATGTAAAAACTAAAAATTATTAAAAGCAATTATTTTTTTTGTTTTCTTACAACAAGATAAAATGAAAGTTACACACTAAAATCTGATTACAAATATAAATAACTAAAAAGTGAGAAAAAAGGATATATTTTGGTCCTAGACCATAATTATCTGGATTTAAAAAACTACATTAATTGGAAACAAACTTAAACCACATGTTCTTTCATATATTTCAGATTTAAACCTGGTACATTGCTTCAGTTAATAGCTGTCATCAGATACATAACATTTGCCTGATGTAGATGTGTCAAATCCAAATAAACCATATAACTTGACAAGAATCATTAAAAATGTCTAAGAAGCCTATAATGACAAAAACGTACTTTGCTTGCTAGTTTTTAGCTCATGTACATACGGGGGAAATATCTTAGTGCTTAAAATTATCCCTGCGCTGTAAAACACTATGATGTATTACTTGGTGTTTACAGCTTTTAGACTTGTATGGATTATAGGCGCACACAAGTTATAGAGAAAAGTGCTCCAGTTTAGTGCCGCTTTTCACAATCCTGACTTGATTGATGGGAACGCCACAGTCTAAATGTTAAGAGTGGCAACACAACTGTAAAAGACTTGAGCTAGGACTCTTATATGGATTTAGTTGCAGAAATCCATAGCCAACAGTGTCTATTTACCATCAGGACTGTATACATGTTTATTACTTCCATTTTATAAAAAAAGACTATTTCTTTTATTTTTTTCGCTAACCTAGTATTTTATAATCAGTTTTGGTGTTTATTTACTATCACTTTTATTATATCAAGTAGTAACTAGAGGGGTTGTGATTATTCTAATTTTATAATTACTCCTCAATTACATAGACTAACAGTGTGGAGATAATGTGAAATAAGGTCTGGCTGTTATGTTCACTTATTTATAAAAGCAAGTTAGAATTGTACTATAAGAATGAAGAGACAACTTATTGCAGTAACCTTGATATAACACCTACAGTATATTTTATTTATTTTACTTACCTGTTACCCTTTTAAATTTGTAATATTCAATTGTTTTCTATAGGTTATCAAGAACACAAATCGTCAAAAGCAAGATAGTTTACTTTATTTCGAAACAAATCACCTTCAGCAACTTAGAATGGATCACATTACATATTAATAAAACTATAAGTACTTTAAGTTATTTGTATGGTATTAGTTAACTTTTGACTCGCATTCAAATTGAAATTTCAGACCTTTCACATATAAACAAAGAACTGTCAATGTCACTATTTCATTACTATTTACAAATCTATAATCTATGTCTCAAATAAATGTCACTTCTGTTTCCGTTTTTTGTTTATGACATGGTTTTTTTAATGACTAATGAGTTGTTAGTGCCTCTTTCTTTGTGAAAATGTCTAATAATTATTATTTTTACTTTAATATATCTCTATGTCAAAGAGTTTGAAAATATAAGTGGAAACCTATGTCAATAATGTAATTGGTATTGTTCCGAGACGGCGTTTGCCGTATGGCTTTTACTAGGTAATAAAACGACGATATATGCTAGCCTCATTACCATATATACAGCAATTGGTTCTAAGAGTTGACTATAGAAAATACTTTTTTAACATACTATTATACAGTTTTATGTACCTATAATAACTCTAGACAACTAATTGCCAAGCTAAGTAGGAGACTGTCAAAAGTAATGTCATAGGTAAAATATACAAGTATTGATAAAATAATTGTTGAACTTCCAATTCCGAATGCGTTTTTTTATATTTGATACTCGTCATTAAAATCCAATCTTCTATGCCCGTAATATCACTCTCCGGTTATCACATTATATTCGCAATCCGATATTACCGCTCTCACCACTGTTAATGATAAATTATGTCTTTAAATTTCTAGCGAATCTCTTCTAGCATCAAATAATTGGATATGATATTCCATATAAATAATCTTAACTGGTAGATCTATTTTTGGAACGAAGTTCCTTATCGCGCGTTGCGAAAGGGGGCTAGACGGAAAAAATTAAGACCAAAAGTTGTAACGACACTTTTTGCGGCGTACGCATGTTTCTCTGTCTGTCTCTCTCTCTCTCTCATAGACAGCAAGCCAGTTATATTAGTTTCGTCTTTCTATTTCACATATAACAGTGTGGTGTAGCGACGATTATTTTTGTTGAGTGTATACAGGTTTTTTGTACATAATAAATAATAAAAAATAATAACAATAATGAATCCTGATAGTGTTTCTGCACATGTTCCGGATATTGCTGATGGATTTAAGTAGACATTTTATATAGGTAACGCTTATGAACATACTCAGCAAGCCGTGCGTGTTCTAACCTATACACTGTTGTGTTTACAAAGTCCTGCGCATCTATGACATGTACGAAAGAATAAACAGAGTATAATAGTGTAATCGTGAGAGAAAGAAATTACAAAATACAATGGTACAAAACAGAATTGCAGATAGATCAGATGAATGTAGTGAGACCGATCAATTACAAGCTAAAAAACCTAAAACTAATGCAGGAAGAAGAAAACCGGGATAGATGATTATTTGTTGCATTTTTTTTATTAATTCTGAAAATTATTGATAAACTTCCATGATCTCTTTTTTCTGTACTAGATATGTCACAACTTTACATTTCATGTTGATCTCACATTATACCATTTGGTTTGAATGATCTCATCTTCGAAACAGTTACAACTGAATTTGATTTAATATAACGCGGTACAAATCCAGTAACCGTTATGGAATAATTATACAAATTAAAGCCCAAAAATAAACAAATAAATATCATATAAATAACACCATGTGTGGAAGTAAAAGTCAAAGGATACTATAAATTCATTCAAAAATAAAATATATAAATAATATTTTTACTTACCTGTTTAAAACTTTCAAAAACGTCCCAAAACCACGACAAGTAGCAACTTCAGCAGTATAAGTCACGGTCATTTTTGAAAATTGTTTATTAAATTATATTGTATTATTAATATCACAGATTTATCTTACATTAATTCACAAAATTACAGGGAATTCTTATAAAATTCATGTAAAAAAACTACGAGAACGTAATGTAAATTATTAGATACTACACAAAACTGTTCCGATAGACACTCACTAATTTTCGCATTTTATATTTGTATGGAAATAACTAAAATGTAAAAATATCATTTCAATATCAAAGTACATAAATATGTTTTTGTACTTTACGTTAACGTAAAAGTATTACAGCAAAGTCTATGCGCATTCCTAAATAATATAAATGCACAAGACAGACGCGCTATGTACATCAAGTACACACACATACTGACGTACGGGAGTTACTGACTGAATAGGATGCAATATTGTCCATACTGCTGCGTAATCAATCTGATTCCATGTGATGTTTATAGAGAATGTAGCATAAAATAGTAACTCTGTTTATTCATAAAATGTTTTTTTTGTGACATGTAATCTGTATCCACCAGAGTTCTATCGATACTATATACTATTGGTATCGATACTTTATAACCGCATATTTAGTTTAAGTTAAATGTATCGTGAAATTAAAATTATGAAAAATACAGACTTGAAAGCATGTAATTACTGCTGTTTTAATTTACCACTAAACTCTAAATAAAACTTACTGATACGAGTAAATACTGCATGACTTATACGATATCGAGTAAAGTTATCGATGTGGATTTAAGTGGTGTACTACAATTCACTAACCACAAACCAGGAGAGATACTTTAAAGTGCTGCCATTTCCAATTTTCATTGTACCCCCTATTTTTTATAATCCTCGTTGTAGTACACAAAAAAGGTTAACTTACTTTTATTATTCAAAAAACATTTTGAAAAGATCAAAAAAAACATAAAACATCTTCAAAATTTATAGCGTCTATCTCTATACTCTATATTAACGTCATACGTAATATTGTTTGTTTCATCCTTAAAAAAGGTACAGAATAATTAAAAACTGTTTTAATGTTGTAATATGTATTATACGTATTACGTGTACTGTTACGCATAAATCAAACATTTTTACGATTGAAATAACAAATGTTACTTATATAACCTCCAAATTATACTTTATGACAACTTTCTATTGATCACAATGGTTATTACTACATAAAAATAAAAAATTTTCAACAACTTGATACTAATGATCAACCACTGCAATTACATCAGCGTATAAATATATATTTAATCCCGTTGTTTACCGAATTACAGCGTTAAGGGAAAAATTCTAACCGGTGAAGCGAAACTTAAAGTGGAATAACAGGAAATGCTATTTTTAATATCCCGTTATTTATTAGAATTAGCTACAGTTACTACTACTTGAACACATGAAATTATACTCGATGTGTGTCTTTTCAACAGCAATAAATAATGTGTTGGTAACATTGGCTGAAAAGGTATCAACAGAAGACAATAAACAAAATAGGCGAAAAAAAAAGAATTCAAACCTACGAAAATTATTTAAAAAATAATTAAGTTAGAGGTGGCCGTACAAGAAAAATTTGATACTAGGTACTAATATGTACTCCTATCCTCAATCATTCAAGTGATTTTAATCAAAATTAAATACTTATTAGATAAAGTATTTTATTAGTATGTAGCATCTCCTATTCAAATGTTTTACGAGCATGAATATCACTGCATATGTCTCTGCAATTCATAAATGTCCACATACACCTTCAATTAGGACTAACGTCATACCTGAGATTGTCGTGAACTCTTAAAAGTGTTGCTATTCCTAAGGGCTGAGATTGAGTGTAACCAAAAACCACACCTATGAGGATTAAAAAACTTTGAGTGATGTACCATCATCGATAATTTAATGACAAATGACATGTGACTTGAACATCACTTTTATTTGATCCAACTTCTTTTCCATTCCCATTCCTTGTGACACCTCATTTAGATAGGTCGTAAGTTCCTGGAGGGAATTAGTCATGATGATATTTAGGAATTATAATATCGTCTTTGTTCTTTATGAAATGAAGGAACATCTAGGTGTTTATTAAATACTACAAAAAACCTACGTAATGGTGTGTATATATACTCGTTTTTAATTTTATGAATAATTCTACTAGTTCTACGTCTCAAATAGTAAGGGGAATATACTGGTATAGTATTCACTAAGAGAATTTATTTAAAAAAGCGGCATAAAGTTATTTTGCTTTCTACCCACATAATTAAGTAGTTATATGTCACGATGAATACTCTGACATAGTGATGCGGCGGGAATAGTATTTTGTAACTCGAGTCACTCGAGCAATTTTACTACCTCACTCGAGTTTTCGAGTCACTTGAGTAAAAAATCTCACTCGAGTAAAAAATCGCTCTCGAGTTTGCTATCGCTTTTAAGAAAAATAGGGTAGTTGCGCTAAAAATAAGGTAGATTGGAAAAAATGTTGTCATCGAACTTATTATAAAAAGGGACTGTAGTTCTAGCTGGTTACGCAATACGCGTTATATTCGGATGCGTCGCGGTACACGGGTACACTCTGTTTCAATAGACTGTCCTAGCACTTTCTATTGTCATTAAGCGATGTGATTGCTAGTATGATTGTAACACTAGATTGCCGTGATGGTTTAATTGAATAAGTCACTAACTTTATATTTGGTTAAATCCTTGCAGTAGCGCTTCTGATGCCCGAAGCGTCCCCTCTATTTCTATATGTGCTGTGTTCTCTCTATATTCTTATAAGATGCAAGTTTACAATTCGAATGAGATTTCTGTTAGCAATTTAAAATAATACCTATATTAAAATAATGTCACTGTCATGGTTGGAGTAATATGAAAAAAAATACACGTTGTAAGAGTAGTAAAGGACATCTAGTGGCAACAGAATCAACTCGATGCGCCGAATTGACTCTGTTACTAGAGTGCATAAAAACTTAAGTCACCTTTTCTTTAATCTAGTACGAGTTTCACAAATTCACTCGAGTAAAAACATTACTCGAGTCGCTTCACTAGTCTTACATTATATTGTTCATGCTATTTTATTTTTATTTATATTTACTACATAGATTTAATTATGATACTAATACGGCAAAATACCTGTTCTCCTGGTTGTTACGGTATATACTTCTCGTACATTTTGTATACTACAAAAGCCCATTGCCCACCCCTAGTATAAGTCAAAAATGCCAAAATGGCTGAAAAATGGCATCGTAGGGATTAGTAAACGTAAGACATTAAGAGTTTTTGGAATTGTGTTTTAGTTTACGACGGTATTAAATAAGTTTTCCCATGGCATCTTTATTCTAGAAATAAGTTAATAGCTGCTCTAAAAGAAAATTCGCAAAGATGAACGAGACAACCAATAGTGAAAATAACTCTGTGGAGACTGTAGTGGAGTCAGAGAAGCCGGTTCAAGTACAAGTGATGGACGATGACATTAAATTCCCGCCTTTCCCTGGTAACGTTATATTTTAGTTTTTTATGTCATAAAAAATGTATTTCTTTTATTTATATCATGGCTTTATCTGGTAAATGTGGGAATTCGTAAGGTTGTCAAAGTTTGCAATATTTGACAACATTAAATATTCGTTCATAGGTACTTTGTATCACTGATATTAGGTATTTGCTAAATTTATGGCTCAAATCGATATTAAAAATTTGGAAAAGTGTGCACTCTCAACTAAATTTTAACATAAGCGTGTTTGTGCCTTTTCTCAGAACAGTTATTACTGTTTATGGTATGGAATGGATCATGGGTTGCAACAATATCTATGATATATCAAGCTTATGTTTACTTCAGGAAGAAAATAGTCTTTATTTTTATTATTTTAGCTTTAGCATAGGTGACACTTTTAAACTGGGGAAGAGTTGTTTAATAAGAGTGATAGAGGTTTAGGCCTGAAGTACTAGGTACATAATAATTAAAATATTTGCTCTTTAAAGGTGGTAGAGCT
>DWON01009420.1:0-11412 GCA_018251015.1 Phocides pigmalion okeechobee | reverse complement strand
GGACGTGGTTGTCCATGGGCTGCAGTGACCACTTAACACCAGGTGGCCTACATGCCCGTTTCTTACTCTTTCGCAATTAGAAAAATCCGCCGTAAAGCATTACTTGCGTTTCGGTTAGAAGGTTGGGGTTGCTGGCCACACTTTGAAGCGAGGCTACCATCTGAGTCCTCATACTCCTGAGGACAACAACACGTACGTTTTAGTGTAATTGAAAACTGCATCACTCCACTCGAAACAGAAAAGTTGCTTCATGCGGATTATGAGTGGAGCGGTAATAATCAGATATGTTTCATCCATGTAAAAATTTACTTTACTTTCATTAATGAAATGGTTACTTTAATGAACTTCAAATAAAGAAAATTACAACGCATGTGAACTCGGTTACATTTTTTCAAAATAAAAAATAATCTGAGAACCAATCAACCAACATACTTGTAATTTATCATTTTTTAAGAACAACATTTACGACGACGACATAGATTTTTGTCTAAAAGCGGCGAGATTGGCGAGCGGCTGATCGCGCGATTTCCTTTGTCAGTTTGTTAATCGCGCAAGGTCGGCTGTGGCTCGTGCAACAACACAGCACAACACAGCACAACACAACACAGTTCACGGTAACACAGTTCTCTCACAGTAACAACTCTGCGTCTTGAATCACTCTGGCTGTTAATAAAAATCGCATTAAAATCCGTTGCGTAGTTTGAAAGATCTAGCGTGCAGACGGCGAGAAAAGACTTTGTTTTATACTATACTAGCGACTCGGACCAGCTTCGCTCAGGCAATAGAGTTTATGTTTACTTACATTATTTTTCTTTCATACATACATCTAGTCATTACCTAGTTGCAAAAACTAACAGTTGCAAACATCTGTTTCAAACAACGACTGAATTGCTATATTTATTTTAAACTATTTAATTTCTCACCCAATTTACCGCCAATTAATCGCCCAAACACTTAATTTTACATTAACCAAAACCTTCCTCCGGAAACACTACCCGTTGTTGAAAACTGAAAAATCCGTCCGGTATTTTTGAGTTTATCACGAACAGGCAGACAGACAGACGCGACGAGGGACGTAGTTTTATAATATTTGAAAGATTAGAGATAGAGATGAAACATAGTACAAGTTAGTGGAACTATATTTCACGTGGTTACGAAACATCGTGGAACTAACAAGATACTTCGTCGAGTGCGCTCGTGCCATCCGCTGGAGATTGAAGTGCATTACGAGATAAAACACGAATAGCTTCTCCATTTTATACGTATTTTAGTATTTTTCTCCCTTTCGTTGTTTCATCAATCGTTAAAGTATTATTTATGTATATCATTATATGACGGGTACTCACGATTAAGGCCTTTAATTGCCGATATTTCGTTTAATCGTGTTTCGTAATTCATTTAAAATTATATATACATACTTTATGTTATGCTTTTATATTAAAAAAGTAGCAAACATTCTTGCAGGCTATCTAATGTTAAAAGATATCTGCAGCCCATCTACATCCAACGTTAAAGAGAGCTGAAGTCCTGCCTGTCGTACAGATGTGTTGCGACTCCTGAGGACTGAGATGGTCACCTCGTTTGCAATCATAGCCGGCAACCGCACCTCTCCAACAGAGACACGAGTAATGCTTTACGGCGGATTGTGAGGGCGGCGGTGGTACCTCCCCGGTCAAACTATAGTTCTCCCTCCTTTAAAATTATTAATATGCGGCACTGAGCTTATATTATGCGAACTAAGCCGCAGTCATCTGCATCGATCTAATCGATATAGGCTACCATTCATATGCTAGGCTACCTACTTACTACTAATGATACTTTTAATACTTTGATATATATTAACATTATATGTTCTGCCGAACATTATGTATGTGCGGTATATAACAGTTTATTTATATAATGTTGATTACTTATACTCTAATATATAAGCGGTTTCCTTGTCTCTCTTCTCTTTCTTTTCAAATTAGTTTTCTTGTTTAGTATTGGTGATCACAATAAATAAATATATACCTAGATACTTGTATTTTTGCAGATATTTTGTTTGTATAGCGTAACTGAGCACTAAGTAAGGAATTCTGGAAATTCAATCCGTAAGGAGATAAAATACGGATAGGAAGTTTTTTTGAAAAGGGAAATAGAGTGTAAGAATTTGTATCTCATTTGATCCCTTTTACAAATTTATTTAAAATGTACATATAGTGTACTACCCGGCCCAGCTTCGCTCGAGTAATAGAGTTTATATTTATCCAGTCATTTCCTCGTTGCAAAAACTACTAATTAGCATCTATTTCGAACGACAACCGAATTACTATATTGAATTTAACTATTAAATTTCTCGTCCAGTTTACAAAAAATATAAACACCAAAACCTTCCCAAGGCATTACTCTAACTGTTTTTGAAATCTGTAAGAAAATCCGTCCAGGACTTCTTGAGTTTATCTCGAATAGACAGACAGACAGACACGATGGGGGACTTTCTTTTTTATAATATATAGAGATAAACAGAGCAGCTTGATTTATTTGTAAGCATTGTAATATCGACTGTTATGTGAGCAGAACCGCGGTAAGTGTGTAATAACGTTAAAATAACATCTTTGGCTATTCGTCTGTCTGTACACAAGTAATAAATTCGCTCGCGAGTGAAGACACGTTGGTCTACCTAAATATTTACCTTTTACACAAATATTGGCTTTTGTCGGCTTACGAACCCGGAACTGATTGATGTCGATTATTTTTTTTCATTTTGAAAACAGCGATAGTCTTTATTTTGTTTATTAAAGAAACCTTTTTTTATGCGAGAAGAGCAACAAGCCAGTAGAAGTAGTAAATGAGCATGCAAACCACTTGATGTTCAGTAGTCGCATCCCATAGACATAAACATACAAGCACAAACACGACTGAAATAATTTAAAACTATTAAAATAAAAATAACCTGGAATAATTTAAAACTAATAAAATAAAAATAAAAGCTTAACCTAAATATATCAAAAGGAGTTTGTACCAAAACGGCGTGTCCCAAGAACGCTGGCATTCCCGCGCTAGATAGCGTTTGCAGTTCTTTGCGCGATATATAAACTAGCCCTCTTGTCACCAGCAGAGTCGACCCAACTTGGAATTAATTGTTTGAATATTTTTGGCACTGACTCCACGGAAATTCAATGCTAATTCTGAAAAGAAATGGTGGCTTCACTTGTAGGTGTGGCTGGTATTTGCACCTTTTGTTTCTTGCTTTATAACGGATTATGAGGGCAAAAGTGGTACTTCTCCAAGTACAGTTGTACCACCTATTTAGTTGCTTAATTACGTTATTATCAAACCGTTACTGTTACCACTTAATACATTGACTGTAGAGCTCATCATTGGGTCAGAATTGCGGCAAGCGACACTAAATTGAAGCTCTTTTCTCTAGACTGCAAATGCGCCGTCAATTCACACAAATATTGTATTTTTAGCATTAGTGGAGCATCTACGAGTACACAGGACGTAATGTCGGCCTGCAGTCTTGTAGCACCGACGAAAACAGTTCTTGTTTTCGCCCGTAATCTATCCACATTTGTAGGAACAACACGGGGGGTTCAAAGCCGCAAGCGCGTTACGCCAAGTAAAGGTAAAAAATTGTAAAGGTGGTAGAGCCGTTAGAGCTCGCCCGGGGGGACACCACCGCCACCCTCATAACCCGCCGGGAAGCAACATGTTCTTCGTGTATTGTGTTTTGTTTGGGGAGGTGTGGTTGCCGGACACACATTATTGAAGGCGACCATCTTTATCCTCAAGAGTAGAAACGCATTCGCGTTCATCCTTAAATAGAACCTCTGTTCTATTTGAGATTGGACGTGGATGTCCATGGGCTGCAGTGACCACTTAACATCAGGTGGTCTGCAAGCCCGTTTCTTACGCTTTCAAAATTAAAAAAAAAACATGGTATTAAATTATTGTTATTCTTACACGCTTAATTGGAACCAAAGGGTCACATCACCTTTAAAGTAGAAGATAATTTCCGTTTGTCCGTCATTAGGTATGTACGCCTACGGCCTCATTAACAACTCATAAGCAATTACCCACGTAATGCTATGTACAAAGAATAGTTAAGATACGTAGAAATGCCTATAACAACAAAGGCACAAATTTACAGGCTTATGAAGATAAACTGTTCCGTTATTTGAATTTACGACTCTATTTATTAATAGGACTCGGATATCTTTTTTATGTGTGAAGAGTAGTAAACGAGCACGCAAACCACCTGATTTTAAGTAGTCGCAGCCCATAGACTTCCACGTGCAACAACAGACACAACTGAAATCCTATCTGAGCTCGAACGTAGATACGTTGCTACTCCTGAGGACTAGGATGGTCGCCTCGGTTTAAAGTGTAGCCGGCAACCGCACCTCTCCAACTCGAGTACAAATGACTTGCTATTCTTTCAGAGTAAGATAAATTACCGAAAATGTAAATGAACTGGCAACCGCACCTTTCTACTGAATCGCAATTGCTTCACATTAAAATAGGCGTTGGTTTGTTTCTTTTTCTTTCTTCTTTCTCTAAATCTCGACCTGGAGACTGTAGAATCTCTTCCTATCAAGTATAATAATAAGTAAAATATAAATTAATTTCATACCTTTTCATCAATGAGATACATAAATAAATAAAAGTTAAATAAACTGAAAAACACGCTTTTATAAAAATCCAACAAAAAATATATAAATAAAAAAAATGCAATGTATTGCACCGGTCTATGATACGTGTGCAAAGTTTCAAATTAATCAGGCATCTGGAAATTGGTGAAAATTAAGCTCAAAGAATCCGTTACATGCATACATACATACATACATACATACATACATACATACATACATACATACAACCCAAGCTAACAAAAGCGTGTTAAGAAGGGGTCGAGAGATTATCTATTGTAGCAATAACATTCATAAAAGGAGTGTCAAAAGATTTTTTCCTTGTATCAGTAAAAGGAGTATGAAGAGATTTTAACATTATAACAATCCCTACTAATCTTACAAATGTGAATGTAACTTTGTTACGCTTTCACGCCAAAACTACTCAACCGATTATCATGAAACTTTGTACACGTATTCGTGTGTTCATATTAAAAGGGATATAGGATACTTGTTATTTAAAGAAATATATTTAAAAATTATTTTGGCAGACAGAGAGTATTATTTTAGTTATTACTCGCTGCAATGATCTTTGATATTTATTTACGGGCTTCAAACGAGCGAAGCCGCGGGTAAAAGGTAGTAACATAAATAGGAGTGTAGGGAGATTTTTCCATTATATTATAAATAAAGCGCCGAAACTTTGTTTTCGCCATTTTTTCTCCCTTACAAATTTTATCCAACAGGACGCTGAAAGCCAATTAAATGTTTTCTAATTGTATCTTTGACATGAATTAAGTGTATAAATATATCCTGCTAATATATATAAACGCGAAAGTTCTTGTAGGTGGTAGAGCCGTTAGAGCTCGCCCGGGGCGGTACCACCGTCACCCTCATAACTCGCCGTAAAGCAACATGTTCTTCATGTATTGTGTTTCGGTTGGGGAGGTGTGGTTGCCGGATACACATTATTGGAGGCGACCATCTTAGTCCTCAAGAGTAGGAACGGATCCTTAAATAGAACTTCTGTTCTATTGGAGATTGGACGTAGTTGTCCATGGGCTGCAGTGACCACTTAACACCTGGTGGGCTGCATGCCCGTTTCTTACTCTTGCGCAATAAAAAAAAAAGTGCATGTAATGCGTTATAAATGAACATTCATATTTCACTTCAAAATGGCTGTATCGAGTTTTATGAATTTTAACATAGAAATAGATTAACCTTGGAGACAGACATAGGTTACCCTTCGTTGTGAAAATAAAATTTAAAGGTATTGAAATAGGGGATGTAATTTATTGCGAGGATTGCCCGTAAATATATTTGTATTCCCAACATTTTCCATGTTTCTTTAATATGTTTTCTTATATTTGGTTGTCTAATATGAGTTAAATGAGAAAATTTTGAAAAGTGCACCCCATTGGTAAAAAAATAATTTTAAAAATGAAATATCATAACATCGACTTTAGCGCAGGCAAAAGCAATGAATGAATCTTACTATGAAATAAAACATTAGAATTTAAAATTTGAAATGAGAATTTGAATTCTGAAATGAGAATTAGAATTTTTAATCTTACAATGAAATAAAGCATTAGAATTTAAAATTTGAAATAAGAATTTGAACTCTGAAATGAGAATTTGAATTTTGAAAAAAAATGCCCTATTTTAGTGTATTAATAAACTGAGAACAAACATCGACGTAACATTAGGTACCATTACGAACAAATATGTTATTGTCTCTTCTGAATTAGTGGAGTCTATGGCAATCCTCCAGTGTTTTGTCACGTACAGTGTTTGGGTTTAAGTTGTAGTGTAAAGTTATTATTAAATTATATAGTTATTAGCAAGTTGATGTTAGTACGAAGGTGGGAAGAGTAATGGGAATTAAATTGTTTTCAAGGCAAATTATTGGTGTTTCTAATATTGTTATTAAAGGTGGGAGAACTATGGTTCGACCGGGGAGGTAACACCGCCGCCCTCATAATCCACCGTAAAGCATTACTTGTGATTCGATTGGAGAGGCGCGGTTGCCGGCTACACTGAAGCGAGGCGACCATCTTAGTCCTTAGGAGCAGCAACGTATCTACGTTCGCGCTCAGATAGGATTTTTATTTATTATGAAAGAGTAAGAAACGAGCATGCAGGCCACCTGATAATAAGTGGTCACTGCAGCCCATGGACAACCACGTCCAATCTCAAATAGAACAAATGTTCTATTTAAAGATGGACGCGGATGCATTCCTACTCTTGAGGACTAAGATGGTCGCCTCCAATAATGTGTATCCAGATTTCAGTAGTATTTGTAGTTGTACGTCAATGGGCTGCGATTACTTAACATCAGGTGGTTTGCATGCTCGTTTGCTCGTCTTCACGTAATGTATGCCGCAAACAAAGTACTAACTACAAATTCTGAATACCGATGCGTCAAAATAAACCTTACTAAATTATGTAAAAATGAAAATATATTATAATTAATTCAAAATTCTTACGCCCCTTGGGGATTTGAAAGGAAAATAAAATCCAACCCTCTTATGGGGCCCTAAAATTTTTACAAGGAAACTTTCTTTTTCAATCATGGCTGCCTTAGCTCAGATAGATCCCGGTTTTATCTTGTTTGGGAAATCGTGACCTTGATCATCATAAAATAGTCACAAATCAAACACTATTTTCGACTAGTGGCCCGCGAATTCGGTTATGTAGGCTATGTAGTGATTTCCCCTATTTTCATATTTTTGATAGCAAAAACTTTTGGTTAGGTTAGGTATTGACATACCTATTGAAATGAAACGAATTGTAATGGATAGAAATCTTAATTGATGATCCAGATATCTGCTTCGTCGGGAATCAAACTCGGATTCCTCTGCATCTTAACGCAAGTAGTACCGTAGTAATGTGTGTGTGTATGTGTGCACTCGATTTTTACGCATTTTAACAATTATTATAATTGATAACAATATACAATTTTAATAATTTTGTTTTTTCTTCGGACTACTCACACAAGGCCCTCTGGTCCCAAACTAGATAAAGTATGCATGTACTATCGTAATCAGACAACTGATAAACATACACATATATAATTCCAAATGCATACTTAAGTAGATAATTTTACACCGAGACACAAAAAATACTTGTGATCATCAAATAAAAATTTGTTCTGGGCGCAAATTGATCCCATAGTCCACCATAGGAACTTGCAGTCAGAGTCACTAACCATTGGACGAAGAGGGCAGTCAATACCCTTAAATTCTCAAAATAATTTAAAGTACAAAAATATTCGCTAAATCACGAAGTAGACTGTCATGTTCAATATTAACAAAAGGATCGACATCGAAATTTATTTAGTTGAGATACTAAATTCCTAGACTTTTGAAGTTACTTTTTGAGTTCAAATGTTTTTATTATTTTGCAAAGGAAAATTCAGATTATTTGTTCACGGTCAGGTCAAAGGGCGATTACTCAAGATAAGCACTAAGATAGATCTTTCAAAATTCTCAGTAAACAATAACAAAACTTAAGGTAATCGCCTTTAAGATTGCGATTTCCAGAACTCCAAGTATTTATCAAATCTTCAAAAGATTAAGTGAACTGTGATAATTCTGTAGGAATGGTTTATGAACTAAGTTACTGGTTTAAAGGTAGGTATAGAAAACAAATTTTATGTTGTATTTTCACGACTAACTTTTACCCCAGCACCGCTTTAAAAGAACTAGTATTATTTATTTTGCATAAATGAAAGAAAAATAAAGAAAAACAAAAGAAAGGGAGTGGAGAAAAAGATATAAAGATAGATGACAGAAAGAATTAAGAAGATCTTAACATGACGTAATGACAGAAAAACTAGTTAACGAAATGAGTACCAAGTAATGCGTTATACATATATATATTTTACTATGTAACGGGTATTCATGGTTAACGAATTTTGATTACTGATATTTCAAACAAATTACATGGACCGGGGTCAAGGCTAATTGCGGTGGTGGGGAAAACTGTTGACAGGTGCCATAGGTACATTAATCTATCTCTTACATCTAGTTCGTTTTTTGGATTCCATAACAGAATACACTCAAAATAATAATTTGTTAATCATAACATAAGTAACCTTTGCATAGTAAAATGTGAAAATTCCGCGACGATATTATTTTAAAATCAAAATACTTTATAAATGAATCCAACGTGGAATGTATAGAAAATATAACGATATACCTTATAATTTCCAAAAGGCAGCATAGTTTCATTATGAAACAAGGCTGAATATGGAACATGGCTAAGAAACAATCAACAAACAAACAACTTTTTAATATTAGTAATGTATTTCTTTTTGTTTTATTTCTTCTTATTCTAAAACATAAAAAGTTTCGAAACTTGTTTTAAATAATGATAAAATAAACGAATATAAAATCTACCCATTTAATTGGCTACTCCTGTGTCTAGCTGGACACATACGGTTGCCTATAACAGTTACAAGTCAGACCACATCAGTATCAGGAGCAGCGATGTATTTATTTACGGCGTCAGGCAGTGATGTCCTATTTGAGGTTGTACATGGGTGTCCATGGACAGCAGAGACCATTTAATATCACGTGATTTGCAAGCTTGTTTTCTTTTTCAACACAAAAAAATTAACACTTCGCTGCGGCGTACGACACTGTAATTTTTGGTGTATCGTGCTTGCGGCTTGGATAAAATAAAAAACTACCCATTTAAAGCTACGATATTACATACAAATAGTTTTACACAAGTGAATAAAAGTACATCGCAACATTGAAAGTAATAAGAAGGAATAAATAAACGTTTCCCAAGTTTAAATTACAAGCAAACAAGCAAACATTAATTTGTGTAGTTAAACGGAGAAAAAGATAAATTAACTGGCAAATTTCAAGGGACACCGTTATCGGAAAACTTTCCTTAGCGTTTATCTTAAGCTTTGCGATGTCTCTTAACTTGGAAAGATCTTATAATAAAACGTGGAAGACGTCTGGAGCGAGATTTCTGGGAATTGGATTATAGAAATTAATTTTAGGTTGAATTTTAGATCTTCCAACCGGTGTTATCTTGGCCAAAATCCAGGTATTTTACCAATTTTGTAAGATTCTACAATAATTTATGGTTGCGACTGATTTTCTCATCTTTGGCGATTTCACCCTTATGTATTTTAGTACTGATTTGAAGAGTTTAGTAAATATTGCTTAATTACTTTTATTTCATTAGGTATAAATACATTTCCAACCATTAATATAACTTTGATTAACTGATTTTTTATGCATTTTTGTAGAGTATTGTAGACCATCCTAAACGACTTCGACTAATGAGATAAATCCGACTGACTATGTTACATCTATCACATTTGTTTAAAAAAATATATTAATGCGTAGGTGATAGAATTATAGTTCGACTACCCGGTCCAGTTGCTACCAACGTCACTCCAATCTTAATCCACAGCAAAGCATTTCTTGTTTTCCGTGTGGAAAGCTGCGGTTGTCAGTTGCACTAACACGCGAGGCGACCATTAGTCCTCAAGAGGAGCAACACACCCATCTCATCTCATCTCAGTTCTGCTTGATGTTGCATATGGATATCCATACGTTGCGACACTTTCTTTGAGGTGTGTGTAGTAAGGTTAAGTGTAACATTAGGTCTGCACACTCTCTTTTGGAAAAATATAAAGAAAAACTAAAAAAATATTTAAAAAACTATAGATATATTTTCAACGTTTATAAACTTTAAAGAAAGCCGTTTAGTCGTAATTCACGTTCCTTAGCTTGAAACATGTAGCCTTTCTTTACCCAAGTAGTGTCGTTTTGGACACTTTAAACTGTTTAGAGTAAAACGAAAAGGTACAAACAAGCGTCCAGCAGCAAAGAGTTGGTTGCGCAACTTTTTTGCAATTGCAAACTTATTTGCCAAGTTTTCTGCAATTGTAAAGTTGTTTTGCTTATTCTACTATTGCAAAGTTTTGTTTGCAACCAAAGTCGCGGCGTTATTGTCTTTAAACGTCCTTGTTGCGATAACTAAAACATTGACTTTGAATTTATAACTTGAAATTTTCTCGACTTAAGAATTGAATACTTTCTTTTACTGTCTCCTTGGAAGTGGTATTGAGTATTTGAGTTGGATCAAGCAATTGTAGTAACATTGTTTTTAAGAAAATACAACGAATAAAACGAACTATACTATCAAATGAGCGGGGTACCACATCAAGCATTGCCGTAAATTGCACAAGAGTTCCATGTTATTTTTTTTTAATATATGAAAATAATAACAAACGAGCATGCAAACCACCTGAAGTGAGTAGTCGCAGCCCAAAGACATCCACGTGCCACCACAAACACGACTGAAATCCTATTTGACCTCGAACGTAGATATGTATGTTGCTATTCCCAAGGATTAAAATGGTCGCCTCGCTTCAAACTGTATCCGGTAACCACACCTCTCCAAGCGAAATACGTAATACACAATACACGTCATGCTCGTTGCTACTCTTCTCACATAAAAAAATATCTGTAACAACGCTTCTGACATTTCGGTATTACCGAACTGAACAATGAACAATGCTATCCCTTAAATACTTTTATTTAATAACATTATTGCAAGCATTAAAATTAATGTTGGTGATACCGACGTCTTCAAATATATAACATACGTACAAATTTTGCTTTAGAATCTTTTTTTTATTGTGAAAGAGTAAGAAACGGGCATGTAGGCCACCTGATGTTAAGTGGTCACTGCAGCATGGACAACCACGTCCGATCTCAAACAGAACAGAAGTTCTATTTAAGGATGGACGCGGATGCGTTCCTACTCTTGA
>DWON01009419.1:0-11413 GCA_018251015.1 Phocides pigmalion okeechobee | reverse complement strand
TTAAATAGAACTTCTGTACTATTTGAGATTGGACGTGGTTGTCCATGGGCTGCAGTGACCACTTAACATCAGGTGGCATGGTGCATACCCGTTTCTTATAAAAAAGAGTAGCAAACGAGCACGCAAACCACCTGATGTTAAGTAGTCGCAGCCCATAGACATCCACGTACAACCACTAGCACGACTGAAATCCTATCGGAGCTCGAACGTAGATGCGTGTATGGAAAAACGAAGATTTTTGTATGGGAAGAGTAGCAAATGAGCACGCAAGTCGCCTGATGTTAGTTAGCTAGTGGACATCTACATACAACCTCACACAGGACTGGAGTCCTGAGTTCGTAAGTAGCATTACTACGTCTGAGGATTGAGATGATTGCCTCGCTTCTAAGTGTAGCCGGCAATCGCGTCTCCAACCGAAATACAAGAGTTGTTTCATGACGGATTATGAGGGCAGCGATGGTACCTCGCCCATCTAACTGTAGCTACTAGGTGACAAATTTATTGACAATATGATAATAATAATATCGCTTTCTACACTCCCCACAGTAGACTGCCTTGTTCCATTTCATGTCATGAACACATACAAAGACGGACGAAAACACCCAGACCCAGAATAGAAATCTAAGCGCATGGGACACACAAAAAGCAAACACACCCAAACGCAGATAGGAAATCCAATTTTTCATTTCTATCTTTGCTTGGCTGGGAATCAAACCCGGAACAGTTTGCGTGGCGAGCGGCGTGGTGCTGGCTGCGCCACGCTCGGCCGATATAATAAAATCCAGTGGAAGATAATTACATACATGGATTTTTAAGTACATTTCTCAACTAAATTTGTACGTTCAATGAAAAGCGGGAGGATATTACAATCTAAGTGATATCCTTTACACGAGTTACTTCACTATAAGTTCTGAAAACTGTCCTTAATTCTGAACACATATCGGATGTTATACAACCTCAAAACCTCAAACCTCAAGTTTTTTATTTTATTTCATGATTGAAATCTCCGTGTCTGATTTGAGATAGCTAAGGTGTTAAATTTTTGTACGTAATCAACAATAAACGTTAAAAAAATACACAATTAAGTAAAATAATTTTTTGTAAGTAAAAAAATGCTCTACTGTAAAATTATGTTTTTTGAGATAACACGTTATTGAAGCAAAGAAGCGATATGTATGTTATTTGAAAGCGTGGGTATCACGAATTAACACTTTTCACTTTTCCCTGCGACGTTCAACACTGCTATGCATGAGGCGGCACAACTCGCTTGTCGGCGCATCTCCAGTCTAGAGAAAAGAGCTCCAGTTTAGTGCCGCCTCCCGCCCTGCATCGATGTAATAAGCGCCGCAATCAGTGTTAACAGAGGAATTTATCTAAAATTAAACTATCTATGTGTATCACTAATTGTAAAAGCTGCATATTGAGATACTAAAACTAAATCACATTATAAGTACTACTCGTGACATTAAGTACTATAAAATGGCGAAATAGCATAAAATATCACTATTTGTTTCAATGTAGCTTATTGGTGAACATATAGCGGGCTTCAAACATAGGGACGTAGCTTGAAAACCCTTACTTTTCGGGAAACAAAAAACTAAACTTATTCTGCATTTTACGTAATGGACTAATTTTTTGATATTTTTCAAAAGTACTTTACCTTTATGAAACAATTATAGACTGTACGATGTGTACGACATGTACGATTGTCTATGGTCAATAGTAGAATCGATGAACAGATTATTTACTAATCGATATACTTAATCGATTCTACTTATGTTCTTAACAATAAAACTCATTTTTGTTTGTCCGTCCGTATGATTTGAAGCCCCAACAGACATGCAGCGTAATTCTGACAGAACTTAAAGTATTATCAAAACGCAAGCGCACTTACAGAGACGCCTACCACGTGATTCATACAAATGAAAAAATTCAGTATCATTAAGTAACTTAAAATTAAGTCATGGGCCCGATGTTCTGTAAAACCTTAACTAACCACTATGTTTACATATAAACAAATGTTATCGAACTGCATCCTATAAAGCTATATATTTCGAAAACTATTTTAACCTACGTTAACGACTAATTGCGCCGGCGCGTACAACTCCTCCGTGAGCGTAAAACTGACAAATTACGCTCGAATATAAACTGACCAACATTAGCTTTAACCGCTTTTATGTGAGATGAGGAGCAAATGTGCAGGCCGTCTGATGCCACCGCAGTCATGAACAGTCACGTGCACCTCAAGCAGGAACGACTGAGGTTGTATGCAGCGTTGCTACTTCTGAGTAAATAGCCTCGATTCTAGGTGTAACCGGCTCATGAGAGCAGCGGTGGTACCTCCCCGGTCGAGCTAAGGTGGTAGGGCCACCTGGCATGAACTATTACGTTCGTTGTAAGTGACAGGCGCTTTAAAGTAACCGACAGACTTGAGCGTAAATGACAAATTACGTCCGAGCGTAAATGTACGCGATCGCGTTGCCAATTTTACGCGACTACGCTAAGCGTCGCACGTGCGTGCTACCAGCATCCGTGGTATATCGAAAAATGAAAAATTCATATCACCGTCGAAACAAGCTTTGTGCACTACTGCATCATTTTCAACTTGAACCTTAGAACCAGGTAGGAGATTACTCTAATAAATACAAAGAACGCGCTGAGAGCGCCCACGTCCACCCAGAAGTTGGCGTGGTCCATCGACATCTCCTTGAGGAAGAGGCTGGGCGTGCGGAAGTGGCAGTACGCCTCGGAGCAGGTGAGCTTCTCCCGCCCGAAGCCGTACACCGACAGCATGGCGCCCTCGAAGCCGTAGCGCACGTAGCTCAGGTACGTGAGCCACTGCAGGTAGCTGGGGATGGCGTTGAAGTTGACGAAGAAGCCGGAGAACAGCACCACGGGGATGGTGGTGACCGGCCCCAGGTACACGCCCGTCTCGATCTTCATGGCGGCGCCGATGAGCAGCCCCAGCGACTGCGCCACCAGCGCCGTCAGGATGTTGATGGTCGTGAACATCAGCACGCGGTCCGACTGCATCGGCTGCCCCGTCATGAAGTACACTATGATCACGTACACCCCGCTGAACACGACCTGCGAAATGTCCATATATGTATAAAAAACCGAAATGTACTGACAGACGCAGAGATAAGCGCACGACTTATAGAGCTCTAAAATAATACGTTTCGACGGGGAAGTACCACCGCTACGCCTGTTCCTAGCGTAACGCGTGCGACAGTAACCAGGCGACAACCTTAGTTCACAGGAGTAGCAATGCGACTTATGAGATTTTTGTTCTCCATGGAATTAGTTACATTTACCCATGAACGGCTATGAGCACTTACCATCAGGTGGACTGCATCTCGATTTGCTAATTTTGTAAAAATCAAATGAAAGTAAAATACATAAGATAGGATACGCAGTCAATCCCGGTTATTAACTATAGATGGCAGTTATAACTATGTCGCAGGCTTTGTTATATCCAGCTTAATAACAAAAGGTTTGGCCATTAACCCAATATCTTCACCAACCACGGAGCAGCATGGTAAAGTATGCTCCAGGTTTCCTCCGCTTGTGGGACAATCGACATCGAAATCGGAAAACAAGACGTCGTTGCAAGCGAGACAATTTGCAGTCAATAGCAATATAGCAATCTCCGCTACTTGGCAACAGATGGCGCCACTAGTACTTTGAAATTTGTTTTATGTAACTACAACCGAATACAATTCCTTGAGTTTATCGGATGTGTAGTATGTTATACAAAAGGTTATAAATTCATAAATTCTTAAAATTTCATTTATATATTATATGAGAATTCCAATGAAAACTTTAAAAATAATCACAATGACAGGGCTAACTTAAACTTTCAAAAGGGATGTTCTCTGGCTTCTACGTTAATATTTTAGTCAATGTTTATCATTCTTCCAAATTCCAAGTTATATTACGTTATTACATTGAGAAAATGAATCTACTCTACCACGCCCTTGTAATCAAAAGTTAATACAAATGACATTTTTATATTAATGTCATAAGCTTCTTTTATATTTCATATCAATATTTTTTTATATTTTTATAGAAATGTGGCCGGTATTTTTTCAAGAAAAACTTCATGAAATAAACAAATTGAACTCACCTGAAATGGTAGGTCTGCTATAGTCTTCGCGAAGTAGAAGGCTTTCAAGGAATACCAATAATTCAGATGCTCTCTCACAAACACGCTCATCTCAGTAGGGACTAGAACAATACAGAAGACATCAGAAACCAGAAAATTAATTCTTTTAATTTAATATTCATAATTGTTCTCTATGGCTACGGCGTGGAATAAGAATTTCAATGTTTTTCTTACAAAATAAATTATAGTATGTTGCTTCCTCATACTGCTACTTTCTATTAGTGAAAAAATATTAAAACCGGTCCGGTGGTTTAGAACTAATTTGGTAAACAAACCAAAAACATTTTTCCTTAAAGTGTAACAACAATCTTATAATTTTAATAGTCATATGAAAACTATTAAATGTAACAGTTTAAGTTAAAAATATTCAATGCAAAATATGAGTAAAAGCAAGTCGATAGGTAGTAGAACAATTCGCCCGAGGCGGTAACACCGATAAGCGAGCATCTCAGTCCTCAGGAGAAGGAACCTGTACGATGTCAGACAGGTCTTAGTCCTGTTTGAGCTTGGACGTGGATGTCCATAAGCTGCAGAGGCTACTTTATATCAGATGGGCATTTTTGCTACTTTTGTAACATAAAATCTAAATGACAATTATGTACTCACATGTTAAAATAGTAGGCATCATGGCCGTGAACATAGTAAACATTACAGTGAAGAAAATGCAGCCGGCATTGCTCATGACCTTAGCCGCGTCGTGGCCGATGTCGTAGTATAGGAACCCGATGATCAGGCCGACGATTGTATGCGAACATAGCCTTAAATGCGTCAACATCTGGTCCCTGAGGATGGACCGGAATGTCCTCTTCAATAAGATCCAGAATTGCTTCCACCCGGACGTGGGGAAGCCGGTCTTGACGGGCTTCTTCGTGAAGCTCTCGCTGGAGTCGAGTAACGACGTGGTGCACGTCACCGGCGCGAGGTTGGTCGAGTTAGGTACTAATGCGTTCTGTTTCTCGGTGTTCAGGGTCGGTTCTGACATGTCTATCACAGTGCAGGTTGGCTTTTCTGAAAAAAGGCAGAAAATTAGTAATCATTCACTCGAAAACAGAAGAAATTTCAGTTACCTAATTTAAAAATGAGTGAACGAACTTTGCCACTGGACAATAGATGGCGGTACACGTCGTGTACCAGTCCTTTTCTATTTCTGAAATCTTTCTACAAAAGCTTACCTTCGAATTAATCTGCTGATTATTATCCAGTAAACTGAGCAAAGATTTATTTCTGTCTGTCCATTTGCCACAGTCCTTTTACTCGAAGACTACGTAAATATATATTAGATAAACCAATAGTGTACAACGATGTAGTGAAATTATATAAATATATTAGATACACCAATAATGGATAATGATGTAGTGAAATTAGAAATATAAATAAATATGGGATGGCACTCTCGACAAGTATTCAAGCGATCTTTTTATATTAAAGATTTAAAGATTTCTTTTTTAAATAAATAGTTTTACAATTGTTAATGTCGTAAACAGCGGCAATAGTATCAACTGTGTCGCCACTATTATATAAAAAAACGTGCGTCAACGCCGCGCTCATAAAAATTTATGCCTCTTCAGCCGAATTCATAAGACATTTCAGCTGACCAATCGATCGATACACGATAGTATGACAATACAAGAAAGAATAACATAAGTGCACGATTCCCATAGATTGAGTTAAGAAACAAGGTATGTATGCGAACAGATTGTTCCATTCTCTCTCACCTAAAACAATCTCGTGCGCTTCCTTCTTAACGTTATTCTTGCTGTTGTTGAAGTTGCAGTTCTGGGGCACGGAGGTGCTCGATGACGATGATGAGGAGGACTGTCCCCGCCCACAGTTGCCCTTGTTCACCGCCATCACCAGTTTGTGCACCCAGTCTCCATGCTCGCCCGTCGCTACTTCCATCACTGGAATTATGAGAAGAGAATTGATTAAGTGCTTTAGTCTTAAGATACTTTATTTATTATCACCTACCATCATAGAAATTATGATGGAAGTGTCGATAAAGTATCATGGAAGACTTAGGCTTATTCCATAAAAGAAACTTCCATCAATAGAATATGTGAGTTCATAATGAGGGTTCACAATATCCTGGAAGTCTTTAGCTTTTTTAATAGCAACTTTTATTACTGAAATTGTAATGAGAGAATTGAAGAAATGTTAAGGAAACCTTTGACTATTTTTCTTAAAGACACTTCCATCGATAGAATTAAGAAAGAATTGATAATGGCTTCCTTTTGGTTATTTTTAATAGCAATTTTCATTACCAAAATTATAATGAGTGAATTGATAATGGCTTGGAAGCCTTGGGCTTTCATTTTCATCACTAGAAATGATGAGAGGATTGAAAACCTTTTTTTGCAGCCTTAGCTTATTCCAATTATTACTAACTTCCTTCACTGAAGTTGGTATGAGGAAGTCGATAATGCACGGCAACCTTAGGCTTCTAAGTCTTGTAAAGTAACAAAGGATCTGTCTTCAATGATCTAAATAATAATGAGGAAATCTGGTTTGGTCATGGAGATCCATGCTTAATAATAGAAGTAAAGGGTTGCAGTTAATTGCATAAATATCATTCTTCGTCAAAATATTTCAAATAATATATTTCTTATATCAAGCTATAATACGTAACTGTGTTGTTTGTCAAGAAATTAATTTGACATACATTTAGTCAAACACTACGTATATACGTCAGCCTCTACGTATATCGTATACGTCACAATTATGACGTAATTGCATGCTGGTTAGGTTAAAAACACCTTAACAAAACAAACAGTCGTAAAATCAGTAAATTACACACTTCGTTACTTGTTTTTTCTAAGAAATAATAAAGATATTTTTATTGTATTTAAACTGTCATCTACTGCGTACCACCTAATTTAAAATGTTATAAACCTTAATATTACATAATTAATACTGCAATACAAATCATTATGTTTCGAGGTAGTTGAAAACAACGTGTTTATAAGACAGAACTTTTTTTATGTTGGCAAAGTAGCCAACGAGCCTAAAGGTTGCCTGATGTTAAATGGTCGCTAAAGCTCATGGACACCTCATCGACGCGGCGACGTCCAACTTCAAACAGAACTAAGACCTGACCGACGTCGTGCATGGATGCGTTGCTACTCCTGAGGACTAACATGGTCGCCTACTTGTAAGGGTATATTAGTCCCAGCAATTGTTTGAAAATGTTTTAGCACTCGTGAATTAAAAATCGGATTCCACGGATCAAGTTTTAAAACCCAATATAGTAAATAATCTTACCATAATCGGCTGGATTGTGGTAACTCGGACAATGTAGATTCATAGACGAGAGAAACGGCACCAGGCCGCTGACCTTCCCCTGGTATATACACTGCCCTTCCGCCAGCATATACAAAAAGTCGAACATCTCAAATAACCTCGCGGACGGTTGGTGGATTGTGCAGATGATGGTCCTGCCGCCTCTCGCTAACGACTTCAGCAACGATATGCACTGGAAACACGAGGAGCTGTCCAGTCCCGACGTGGGCTCGTCGAAGAACATCACAGGCGGATTATTAACTAACTCTAAAGCTATCGATAACCGCTTCTTCTGGCCCCCTGATAGATTTATCGCTCTAGTGTCACTGGCTTCTGATAAAGATAACATTTCCAAAATTTCATCGATAACTATTTTCTTGGCAGTGATAGTCATGTCCTTCCCTAATTTCAGATTCGCGGACACGTTCATCGCTTCCCTGACAGTCAGATGTGGCAGAAGGCAGTCGTCTTGCATGATATAGCACGAGAGTTTGCGAAACCTGCGCAGATTTCTCTCTTTGCCGTTGATGAGAATTGACCCGCTCACATTGGACGTTCTGGAATTAAACAAAAATAACATCAGAAAATAAAATAACATACATATATTCCTCCTAATCCATAGTATTATATAAAATGAAATCTTAAACTTATACTGTCGCCGAATTTATACATTTTTATTAGGTACAGAGTTTCGCCGACATATAGTCATGCAACTGATTCGAAATATCAGCAATCAAAAATAAAAAATCGTTAATCGTGAGTACATGTACCTAGTAAAAATGAAAAAAAAAAGATATTTTCGGAGAGGGAATCTGAAAACCGGCTATTTCATACGAGGAAGGTAGCAAAAGCCCAAAGAATAACAAAACGCTAATTCTGAAGGTCCTAGTAAAGATATCAGGAAGATTTTTTCATATTATTGCATTATAATCGGTCCTTGATAAGTATGCAAAGTTTAAAATTAATCCGACATCTTGACGTATGTCAAAATCGTGCTCAACGTTTCCGTTACAAGCAAACATACGACCGAAGCTAAGAAAATTGTGTTTATAAACGGAAATTATTGGTTAATTCGAAAACTGCCGATTTAATGTACCTGAAATTTTGTACTCAAAATCCCTGGAAGACTCCAGAAGAACGGTCCTCTGGTCTCAAACAAAATAAATCCTCCTAAACTTAATCTGATATAACCCGACGTTAATCAGTTCTCGTGGGGAAGGAGATTGGTAGAGATAAGTCAGGTCTCGAGGATTCCCTCTTTACCTAGGCTCCTTACGGGGATCGAACACATCCCGGATGCGCTCGCACAGCGACTTTAATCATTTCACGTAATACCGCAATATTGATTAAAATATAGCGACGTAACATAGAAGAATCGATAGCTGACACGACCCATGACGATCTAATTGAATAACAAGCGGCGCCTATACATTATTTATCATCCTATACTACCTTGGAACTGTGCAGTCGACAACCGTAGTTCTTCAAGCGAAACACAGATACTGCTTACAGCATGAGAGTGGTTTCTCATCGAACTTTAGTTGTAAAACTGAATTTCAACCTTGCCAATTTGTTGTTGCAAATATATTGTAGACCTTGCAAAATTGCAATTGCAATTTTTCTAGTAAAATGATTACTCACCCAAAATGAAAGAACATTTTTCCGGAACATCTAGCCTATCATCATTTCGATAAAAACATAACAGTAATTAGTTACGTAGCGCTATCATAATTATTCCATTCAAATCGGCAATATTATGATAACACCTTATCGTATGAAATAGGCCAAATTTCTGCGACGTACACATATTATTTTACTTTCCAACGTGACATCATATTACAATGAGCTAGATAATATTCGATAAATATTTGTAGTCAGCATTCACAAGTGGAGCTAACGAAACAGTAAATTTTGGCATGTTCGCAATATCATAAGCCAAATCGACGGTCTACTGCAAATTTTAATAAACAAACCCATTTTTTTCAGTAAAAGAGAACTGATGGCACATGTACAAAACGTTATCCCATTGCCGTCCATTTTTTGAGCACAGGTCTTCATAGAATCCACGCTAGTCGAGTGCGAATTAGTAAAGATGACGGTTTAAGTAATGCCTCGCATTCATTTCCTCTTTTATACTAAGTCCGCGCTTAAAAATGACAATCGTTTAATGTTAACCACAGTGTACAGGTACAAGGTGGGAGAACTATAGTTCGAACGGAGGTACCACCACCGCCCTCTTTATCCGCCGTAAAGCATTACTTGTGTTTCAGTTGGAGCAGTGCGGTTGCCGGCTACTCTTTGAAGGGAGGCGATCATCTTAGTCTTCAGGAGTAGCAACGTACCTACGTTCGAGCTCAGATAGGATTTTGGTCGTGTTTGTGGTTATACGTGGATGTGTATGGGATGCAACTACTAAACATCACGTGGTTTGTATGCTCGTTTCTTACTTTTCTCACATAAAAAACTCATATTAGTTTAAAATCGTATAGTAAACTGTTTATCCCTGGAAAAAAGTGTTTCTACTGCTCCTTATACGACATTTAATTGTTATGATGTATTTTATCTATACGATCTCGTACATAGCTGATTTCACCGCTTATCTAAAGCATGTTCCAACTCCACTTGGCTAGCGTCCAAATATTTTACATCCAAAAATCGTTAAGCTTAGTAAATTTTCCCAGGGTATTTGAATATTTTCTACGAAGATAGTGTAACTTGGAAAATTGACCGAGTGACCTCATTGAGTTTCCAGACCTGGAAGATGTGTTGCTGACGTGCAATGAATGAGTCTCTTTCAATTTATCGCTAGGGAAAACAGGAATGATGCGTGAGCCAACGACCAGCACTTTATAATGCTGTATGCAAGTTATCTTGAGAAGTTGATATAACTATAGATATATGTAGGTGGGGGATTACCTTTGAGGATGGTGCTTAATGATGTGTGTAAGGAGCGGGAAAGGAGGTTTTTTTTAAAATTTGACGTAACGTCAAACAGACAGACGACTACGTATATGATCACAAACGTTAATCCAAAGGCTAAAATAGCAAAAAATAAGATAGAAAAGTTATTTGCAGCAACAATGCCGTTCAAGCCAGTACATAGGACCACTGAACTGGCTCCAACAGCATTATTGCAGACATTACGACTGTGCTATCACATTTTAGTGTCCTTGTTTTGTAACTATTTTTCAATTTATATCAAAATTAAAAGAAATAAGTTAATTTACATTTTTATTTCTGTCTCGTCCTTCTGCTTTTGCAGCACATCGATGTCGAGAAGCCGAGCTCGATAGTGCGGACGCCTTTATCGACTTTGTAATGCCTTTACAAAGATATTAGTGACTCACTGAAGTTACATTATCGATATGTTGTAAGTAATATTAGAACGGTTTAAATTAAGAATGAAATTATAAATTAAGAATGAAATTAGAAAAAACTTTTAAAATTCACAAGCAATGAAAAAAGTAATAAGGTAAAAGTAGCTATGAGAAACATTTGAAACATAAAAGCCTTTTTCGAACTAATACCTTTTTTAGTGTGTCATGGAAATAAGTTTTTGGCCCAGTCTTTTGTACAGCCAACCTTGAATATTCCAAACAATTCTATTATATTATATGTAAAAAACTCGTTCCTTTGTGAGAATTAATTGATAATAAGATGACGATATTTGGCCGAAACACAACGTCACGATATTGGTTTCATATTACTTCGCGAAATATTGTGCTAGTCTTTATAGAAGAATTGACATAACTTCAGTTCCTATTAAAACTTAATATGAAATGGTAAAGGCAGTATTAGCAATCTTACCCTATTTTCCTACTGTTAAATAAAAATAAAACATTGTTTTTATTTGTTATTTGCTTTTTTTATTGTGAAAGAGTAAGAAACGGGCATTCAGGCCACCTGATTTTAAGTGGTCACTGCAGCCCATGGACAACCACGTCCAATCTCAAATAGAACAGAAGTTCTATT
>DWON01009418.1:0-11414 GCA_018251015.1 Phocides pigmalion okeechobee | reverse complement strand
CGGGCGAGCTCTATCGGCTCTACCACCTTTAAAAAATGATAATAATTAATATACCGCCTAAAAAAATGAAATGTACATTATAAATATATATATTATAAATATACTAATTTCATCGCAGAATTCAGGCATTTTATTTTGTATCAGGTATTCCCTACTAATGATTCTTTATTTTCGTTTGCACATATTTTAAACCAGTTGCATCGCTCAAACTCACGGCTAAAGTTAAACACGATAAATGTTTAGAGTACCCGGTTCATAGTAAAACGAAATGTACGCTATTTTTGCATTTTACTGTTTAAATTTCAGCAATTAAAAATTAAAAATGAGTTCCAATTACACAGTAAAATAAATAAATTCCGTGATAATATTACTTTGAAATCATATACTAATAGTTTCTTTATTTTCAAGTAAATTACATACATAAGCTTACATTTATCAATTAAAAATCCAGTTCTTTTAAATTTTCAAGAAAGTGGGTTGTTATTACAAAGAAAATTTGTCGGTCATTTAAAATTGGCAAGCACTATTTACTTTGGTGATTGTTACATATGGTCCCTGAAACAAAATTAATACCGAGATTGAATCTTAGACTCTGTGGAATAAGATTGTATTATATGTTGTTCAATAACTGTATTTTCCCACCTCGGCCAATGACATTTATCGTCATTTTTGTACTATACTAATTGAAACTTGAGAATGGTCTAATCAACTCCTTGATAAGGTATTCAATTATCGCTTTATTTAAACAATATAGACCACGAATAGGCATTTGAATAGAATGGAGTTAACTAAGTCCACACTAGTAACATCTTGAACCTCTAGGCCGTGAAGATCAGATGGAGAGAAGAATATTTCTTATTTATTAATTTGCATGTAAATTACAACAATGCAAACCTTAAAATTAATTAAAATAAAAGCCTAACCTCAACAATCTAAAGGAAATCCGTGCCCAAGCCGTAAGATGCCCAGAACTCTAGCCGCATTCCCGCGTTGAACAGCGATCGATATTCTCTGCGCGAGATATGACACAGCTCTCTTATCACCGGCGGTGTCCATCAAACGTGGAACGCTGTTTTCCTATTTGAAAATTCTTTCTTTTAACCTACGTAGACCAATTTAAATTGATCTATACGTAAAACCGTGTAACAAAGAGCGAAGCTCACATGTAGGGCTGATCCCTATATTTATATATCACATTCGAGCTCAGCTCAGATTAGGCGACTGCCCACCGGCCGCATCTCCCGAGGGATTACGGAAATCCGGATTTAGCTCAACTCGCTACGAATTTGTATTATGGATAATACATATAATGGATATTAAAGTATAGAAGATATATACACATAACTATTCTGATTAAAATATATGAGGACCAGGTCCGTAGATCAATGCTGACAATGGTTGAATAAAATATTAGTTTTTTTATTTTACATGAGTAACAAATGAGAGTGCAGGCCGCAAGTAGTTGCTCCAGCCTATGGGCATCCATATACAATATCAAATAGGATTGAAGTACGTAGTTGCGTTATGACTTTTAAGGACTACGATAGTTGCCTCGCTTCTAAGTGTAACTTCTCGTTGTATTATGAAAGCGACGGTGGTACTTCTCAAATCGAGCAACAACTCTATCACCTGTCAAATTACCATTAAAGAAAATATAATAAAAGCCTAATCTAAACAATTTACAGGGAGTCCATACGTATGCGACATAATGCTAAGAACACTGTCGCGAGCGCAGATCCCTACGTGAGATAAGACCCAGCCATCTTGTCACCAAATGCGTCAGTCAAAAAATAATTAATTTAAAGTAACTTCACCAATTTGAATATAATTAAATAGAATATAGATTTTAAAATGAATTCTGCTAATAAAACAAAAAAGTTCACACGCAGAACTGAAGACAGAGGAAAAACAACTCTCAGCTAGGATTCGGGAACTGCTTACCGGACGCATCTCCAGGGAATTATGGGAATCCAGATACGTTTCATCTCGCTACAAATAAACTTGTATTCTGGATAACCTAAAGTTATATAAAAGAAAGTAAGTTTCTATACATTTACAATAAAAAAAATACTATTATTAAAATTTAATATACTTTAACTATGTTTCTTGAAAAATAGGTAAGGAATTATATCAATTCGTTGTATTTTAGTTTGTATTTTCAATTGAAAAAATCAACATCATATTTGTTCTTAAAATCGATCATAGATTATTTGTTATTCCTAAAGACATTTAATTTACTCCTTACATTTAAGTGAGCTGGCGACCACCGAAACTAAAATGAATGTAAGCTTCACGATCTCCCTCCTTCAAATCTCTACTCTTCTTCTCATACCACCTTCTCGCTTCTTCTTCTACGTTCTTCGTTTTCTACAATTCTAACATACATAAAGATTTCAACGATTTCAGAACTCGTTGAGATCGTTCATAAAACAATTTTGAGCTTGTCAATCAAACAAAACAGCTCACACATAGCGCTGATTACAGAACATATCCAGCTCAGCTGAGATTAGGTGGGTATCTACCGGTTGCATCTCCCTGAGGATTACGTCAATCCGGACTTACCTGAACTCGCTATGAACTTCTGTTTTAGAATAGAAAATTTTAAATCATTAAGTTACAAGTTGTTGACTGATTAGTGAAGAAATTGATTTAAATTTTAAATCTTAATAACAGTCAAAGCTATTTTTATACGCAAAAAAATTACATTCATGCATGTATAGATTTATTTTTTATTAACAAAATCAGCCTAAACATAACACGGAATACGTTAATACTTATTATTATAACCTAAACAAAACAATCTACAGATATTCCGTGCCTATGCAGCCCAACAACATTGTCCATATTCTGACGATGAATAGCAATCGGAATTCTCTATGCGGGATATGAACCAGATCTTTGGTCACCTACAGTATTAATCAAACGTAGGACTAATTGTTTGAAAATTGTTTTGGGGATCGTACCAAGGCTGCGCCGCTTGGATTCTGCGGCATCCTCTACGTCTCCGCTATAGAATTTAAATAAAAAAAAACATTTCCCTGTTAAGCACTATTTTCAATATAAGCACAAAGTAAACTTCAAGGGAATTTCATATATCAGTGTTGCTCACATAAGCTTATGAGTTTAGAAAGTGATGGTAACTTTTAAACAAATAAACTCTTTAATTGTTTACGTTACGATGTTTTCAGGAAACAAAGGAGGCTTGCATTACGAAAGCACACATGATACGGATAAGATCAGGCGGCTGTCCACGGACCGCTCGCAAGGTATTACCGGAATCCGGATTTAGATATAATTTAACTTGCTACGAATGTATTAAGTTATCCGTTCCCTAATATTCCGATTTCCAGATACTGAACTCAATGCTGGTGCTATTTATATGGAGCAATTTTACACAGAATCATAGTATTGAATACAATTATCCATTAGGATTTTTTAATGTTGCCTAATAACAAATATAAATATTATTTTACCTAACTGGAGTATGTCGTAAATACTGACCTTACCTTCTAAATACTGAAAGTCTTCATTAAATACGAGCTTCCGCGACTTTGTTCACGTGTTACTTAAACTGACATAACTTCTTTATTTGTTAACCGATTTAAATGAAAACAAGCACTAGACGTTAAGTGAAGCCCATCACATCCTAATCCATCCTAAACTGCATCCAAATCAGATAAGCCGTTTCTGAGTCAAGCGTGCACAAACATACAACAAAATGAAAAAATATTCTTTTGGGTTCTCTTGCATATCTAATGGCACCCCATTATGATTTTTTAAATATATTTGTCATGTACTGACAGCGATCACTTACAGTTTTATTATATAACTCTGATATTTGTTAAGGTAAGCATTAGCAATTCTTATAAATATAAAATATACACCTTAACAAATATCAGAACGTATACTCGTGCTAAGAACACATCATGATAAGTTCAAGCTCTCGGCCCGGATAAGCAGAGTTGAGGCAGAGACCGCTGCCCGGTATTTTCTTTCAAAGGATTACTGAAAGCCGGATTTACTTCAACTTAACAAAGACCGGAACATCTCACATGTGCATAGCTAGTGCCAGAACGCAGCTTAGTTCTGGAGGCCGGATAACCGGAGACTAGTCTTCAGCCGCAGTGCTATTTTCCTGAGGAGGAAACTCCCGGATTGAATTCGTTATTAATTAACACTTTAATTCTACATTGGTTTATAATATAACATGGAATGACCCTTTCTGCTTATTATATTTTATACTAGTTATTGCCCGCGGCGTCACTCATGCAGATGCCAACATAGCAAGATGGTATATTTTCATACAAACTTTCAACCTATATTTTAGCCTCGAAACGGTGAAATTTCCAAAAAATATATTTTTGCGGACACAGTATATAAGATCCAATAGGCAAAATTTCAGGACTTTACCTACAGCGGTTTTAATTACAGTGTATGTCAGTCATCGTACTCTTTTTTAACCATACATTTTATTCCTTGTGTATTGGATGATATATAGACAACGACACACAAGATAAGCAACCACAGTTCGAGCCAAAATCAAAACTTATTAATAATTTAGAACATTGCATTGTCGCGAAGCGAACCCAGAACCCAAACATGTGGCGCGGATCATCGACATAAAATTAATTAGCATAATATAAAATTACATTTTACTATATAACAAGTACTCACGATTAATGCTTTTTATTTGCCGATATTTCGAACCAGTCGCATGTGATGTGATGTGATGTGATAGCATCTCTTATATAGCAAAATACTATAAAATTACTCGGGAAAGGTCGAATCTAGAAAATTATATACCCTAGACACTCATATGTAGCGCTCAGCTTTTTGCTTCAAGAGCTTTAGGTGTAGGCTTATCCGGATAAGCGGAGATTAGGCGGCCGCTGCCCAACGCTCGGGGATTACTGAGATCCGGATTTAGTTTCACTACAGATTAGTATTGTAATTAGCTATATACATATATTGTAATGTACTAAAAATCTTTAATCATTTCATTACTTTACCATGTCGTCAAGATATACATCATATATAACAACAAACATAACAAAAAGTTTATAAATTAATTTGTATATTAATTTAATAATATTACTAATATAAAACACCAAAATACAACATTTTCCTTTTATTCAAATATGTTAATAGTTACTTGTTTTGACTATTGATAGCAAGGCTATATTCTAGAACACATTAAAAGAAAATAGATTAGACATCTTGAAAAAAAATTACATTATTGAAATGAATTCTAATAAATATACAAGAAATTGATTAAAATTAGACTATAGCAGGTTTTTTTATGTAAACAATATTTTCTTTGTCAACACTACCCTGGTAGGTCACAAAGATTCGGACACACACACCCTCTCTGTACGGATCAGTCCTAAGCCGGATTACGCGACTGTCGGATGTAGATTGTATCCGAACATGAGAGTACTGTGGATTTTCACCGGGAAATGCTTAAGTACCAAAGTAGATCTTCAATATTCTAAAATTAGTTATGTAGTTAGTAAGTATGTAAATGTTCTAAATTTATTTGTAAGAAGGCATTTGTGAAGATCATAATAAAATATCGTAATTTTTTATTTCATTATCATCATTAATCCACTGTCTTACTGCTGAACGTAGTTCTCTTCTTACAATAGTCTCTTCTCTTCTCTACACCTCCATAGTCTACTTCTCCATAGTAGACTTCACACACCTTTGAGAGCCTTATAGTGAACTTTCCAGCATACACGTTTCCATACAATGTTTTCTTCCACTGTTCTTCCAAGTGAAGACATAATCAGCACATAACTTAGAGAAATCAGAGGTGCATGTCAGGGATTGGAATCCCAGATTCCTGTTTATGAAGATCGAAATCTTAATTACTAAGCAATCACTGCTTACTAATCAATGTTTTGAATTTATCATTTTGATAAAGCTAGATCTGCTACGGGAATTGATATACACATATACTAGTATATCTACTTTCTATTCTATCTCTATTCTATTCCATCTATCTATCTATATTCTATTTACTATGTCTACATTTTAAGTAGGTAAATCCACAACAAGCAAACTATATAAGAATCATTATTACAATGAACTTATCAAACAAGCAAAACCTATAGCTACCACGCAGATAAAAAATATTCAACCGTGTAAGTAAAAAAAATACGTAGTCTAAAAATGTATGATGTATGATTAATTAAGTACCGTATGTAGGATGTCCATACAACCATACACAAAGTTCGAATCTCCCTAAGTCGGATTACGCGATCTACGGATCTAGATTATATCCGAGCAAGGGAATATTATGGATATTGGGTATAACGGATTATTTAATTAATACGCGAATTTCGTGTTTAGATATCCTTTGCCAAGTAATTCAATTTTCAAATTCTCTAATAAATGTTTCAAAAACAAACAATCATACATTTATTTATGTTTTTGAGTTGCGGCGTTACACGAGAAAAATAAGTTTAGTTGCCTGCTACATACTACATATATAGCAATATGTAATTTGAAAAATATTACTTAAAAAGAGGATTAACTTTACCACAATTATAATAACACATACTCAATATATTATGTTCGACAGTCTATCTACGGATAAAGACTAAGCCGGATTACTCGACTACCGGATCTGAAATATACTTAACCTGGTGTATCACTTTTGCAACTCAAAAACTTTACCACCGATATTCTAAAATGTATGGCAATGCTAAATAGTATCAAACCTCGTAGGCAACGAACGCCCGGTACTTTACAAACAGACATACTAAATATCAGGTTCTACCGTCTACCTACGGATAAAGACTAAGCCAGATTACTCGACTACCAGATATAGAGTATACTTAGTCTGATGTATAGCGTTTGCATCGTAGAAACTTATAATTATATACCAAGATTTTTGGCAGTGCTAAATAGTATCAAAATCTTTTAGGCAACAAACGCCCGGTAGGTCTCAAATGGACACATACTACATATTACGTTCTACAGTCTACCTACGGATAAGGACTAAGCCGGATTACTGCACTACCGGATGAAGAATATACTCAGTCTGGTGTAGCATGTTTGTAATTAAGAAACTTTAAATAACTAAGTTCTGAAATCTACGGCAGTGCTAAAGAGTATCGAAGTCGTATAGGCCACGAGCGCCTGGTAGTTCTCAAACAGACACATACAACATATCTTACGTTCTACAGTCTACCTACGGATAAAGACTAAGCCGGATTACTCGACCGCCGGATCTAGAACATACATATACCACCTTTAGAACGATAGCGACCTATTTTGAATTTAAATAAAACGGATTCGATGTGGAATATTTTTTATTTTCGTTTATAGCATTAGATAAGTATAAATATAGTCAGGATATAATGACGGTTAAATAGAAAATATACAAAAATTATACGTGAAGAAATTTTTTATCGGGTCGAGTCTCGCAGAAGTCTACATCCAAAATCCGTAAGTAAAACTATCTAAATGTAACGAATAATTCGAAATAATTCTATATCCGTAATAGTATCTTAAACGGATATAGTATTTTTCGTATATCCGTATTCATATCCAGATCCGATTTTTTTATGCGCAACGGGGTTTTTAGTTATTTCGTAAGACGGTTAGGAGAGGGGATGTCCGGAAGATTCATACAGATCTCACATGTAAGAGAAGGGATCTTGACAAATATGACGTAATTCTACACTGTTTCTTGGGCCAACTATGCCCAGGAAACAATGTAAAATTACGGGAAACCTAGATAAAGTAAAACATGTTTTCCACTGAAATATGACTAATACTACATAATACTAATTTTACATTGTACCCTTGACATTCATTAGGTGTATGTAAATAGCTTACAATGAAATAAACTATTTGAATTTGAACAATAATGTGTCGTAGTTATACGAACACAATCAAGAATAATTTTACGTATTTATATGAAAAATACGTATTTTGAAAAATTTAATGTGAGAGAGCCAAATCTCACGACGTCTTACAGAGGGGGAGAAAGGGGGGGTCGATAAATCACCTTACGTTATAATGCCTAATCTTCACTTATTGGCAGTGGTACTATAAAAACAAATCGGATATCGATAAAGAGTGAGTTCAACAGGATTAGAGTAGTCGACCTTGTCGAATATCACTGAGACGTAATCTGATGAATAACGTAAATCCGTCCGATTTAAGACGTCAATAAATTTTAAAACGCTATATGTTAAACTTAGTATAATAAATCTTAGCTTAGCGAAAAGAGATTATGGTTATTGGTAGACTGGTTAGCGTTTCTGAATATAAAAATGTTTGGCTGCCTATAAAAGTCTAAACTTGTTTTCTAGAAAATGATAGGAAATTAATTTATTTTGTGTAGGCTTGTGGGGCCACTAATAAACTAAATCTGTTCTATCAACCGAACTCTCGAATCGGATTATCGGATAAAATTCTTTTTTTAATTATTTAAATTAGCTGTAGTCAGAAATAGATAGTAACAGATAATTGTTCTACTTTTTTATTCTCAATGACCTGTGCACAAAGAAATTATTATAATGTCAATCATACTCACATACACACTAATCTTTTTATCAATATTTTGTGCTCAACGAAACACTATAATTTAGACTTATTAGACACATTTTTTTACATCTGTGGCCAAAGAAGTATCCGCAAGCGTTTTATAAATAATCTGTGCCTAAAAAGGACCTTTAGTTGTGACCTAAACGTACATAACGTAACGTTTTTTTATGACTGCTTAAGTACATATAATTTTGTACAAATATCAAATAAAAATATTAAACAATCTTAGATTTTTTAGGGAAATTCGCAATTCCATAAGAATGTTATTACGATTTGGATACGCTATATATTCTTTAGTCATCTATGGTTACTTCACTAATAGTGCATACAATTATATCGTGCAAATAAGCATACGAGCTTAAAATATACTGTTATTTCATAATAGCAGACAGACACGTTAATATTATTTGCACACATCTTCAGATTAATATTTTAATAAGTAATCCATGAATATTAATCGCAACAGAATAATTTTAATGGATTTAATTATCCGAAATTCGTGATCTCGTATCTTTGAACAGGTTTAATCGCGAATGTGTTGATTTACCGGTTGTGATTAGGAGTTATGTATGAGTATGTATTTTTTTTTATATTTTTACAAACTTTTCCACCTTTTTTCATACAAGCCTGCATGTAAATGAGCCTGTAGATTGATAACTACAGATGTATCCAGATCATTTCGTGGTTTTGTATGTGAGAAGAGTAGAAAAAGAGTATGCAAGTTACTCGATGTTACGTAGACTCAACAGCGTATAGACATCTGAAACCTCAAACGAGAATGAAGTCGAATCGAAGATCGTATATATTATGTATATGCATTGCTATTCCTGAGAACTTAGACAACCGTACCTCTACAATCAAAATACAAGAGTTACTTCAGGGAGGATTATGAGTGCAACGGTGGTACCTGCCCGGTTACACTAAAATCTACCACCTGTTCACCTTGTTTATATTCACGTTATTATAGAGGCATTTATATAACTTTGGTACGTAAACGAAGTGTACATAATCCTGCGACTAGTGTTCATAATAAACGATCAACAAAGTTAAGTAATAACGTGCTGGGTCGGGATTTCTTTTCTTTTCTTTTGTGTGAGAAGAGTAGCAAACCACCTGATATTAAGTACTCGCAACCCATAGACATCCACGTACAACCACAGACACGACTGAAATCGCCTCTGATCTCGAACGTAGATACGTAGTACGTAGATACTCCTGAGGAATAAGATGGTCGCTTCGCTTCAATGTGTAGCAGGCAACCGCACCTCTCCAACGGAAATACAAGTAATACTTTACGGCGGATTATGAGGGCAGCGGTAGTACCTCCCCGGTCGAACTATAGTTCTACCACTTCGCAATCTGGATGGGTGACCAACAGTAGATAACTGGAGAATATATGGACATAACATTATATATATATTATGTTACGTCATTTTACAGTACCTTACAAGAGGATTAAATTGAAATTTATTTATATTTATCGATTATTTGTGTAGCTGGGAATCACATGTACAATGAGTCCTCTATCTATTTTAAATAGGCTCTGACGTCCGTAACCAATCAAGTATATAAAGTTTCTCTTCTCTCCAAGGTCTGTCGCTGATCTTATACCTACTCTTTAATTACGTCACGTGTCGCCTTTGCTAATAATGGCAGAACTACTAGTCTGTCTTTTACTGACGTTACTGAGTACTCAGGGATTTGACAGGTGGTCGAACTATAATTCAAACGGTCTCTACCACCGCCACTCTTATAGTCCAGTGTATGCAAACAGTTCTGTTTCGGTTGGTGAAGTGTGGTTCCCAACTTATCTTATAGAGAGATGAGCTTAGTTTTCAGGAGTAGCAATGCATCTATTTTTCTCTATTTTCTGTCTTGTTTGACATTTTACATGTGTGTGTGTGTTTAAATTGTATTGCTTAAATGGTCCTGGTAATGTATATGTATATGTTATTTTTTGTGAATCATATTTTTATATATTATTAAATTTAAAGCTGATACGGTCCTAAAAATGTAAATTAAATTATACTGTTAACAATTATTTATTTAAAAAAAATGCTGATAATTCTGTTACTGTATTTTTTATTACATTTTGTACTGAAATGGTCCTGTTCATGTATTTATATGTCTTCATTAAACTCAAGATTTGGACTCTACGTGGCTCTTGCACGTTTCACGTTATCAAAACCACAGATTAAATAATGTTACAAGTGGCAAAAAATCACCACAATAGTGCGTTTGCAATCATAACTTCGCACGAGCGAAAGTTGTACAACAATCGTGAAACGTGATGCCAGATCTATTTGATCTAGGCACTAGTCACTGGTGTTTGCGAAGCTCTATTGTACCACGAGTGGATATAGAAGCAAAAACCGTTGGAACCAAGTCTACGGAGGCGAAGTAGCGAATAAAATTGTTTTTCAAGTGACCGTTGGCTTATCTGCGGTGCGTTTATGCGTACGCTGATTTTCGGTGCGTATATAAACTTATGAAGCGTTTTTTGTGTTCTTATTTTTATGTATTTTGTTGTGTCTGCTTCTTTTATAGGTACACAAATAAAGAATACTTGTATGGTATATGATATGTATTCATGTATTTCAAATATACAAAACAGATATCTGACAGAACAAAAATATCTAAGTTTTGAGGCTAAATGTAAAAAAAACAGTTATTTTCTAACACTAAACAATATAATACTTAATATCGACATATTAAAAATGTATTGAAGCGTGCATAGTCCTGCAGCTTTTGTAGGATTCCTCTTGTTTGATATAACATCTTTTCGTCGAAAATCGCTTGGACTAATTTTAGTTGGAATAAAGTCATTTCACATAATTATTCATTTGATCGAATAT
>DWON01009417.1:0-11414 GCA_018251015.1 Phocides pigmalion okeechobee | reverse complement strand
GGCAACCACACCTCCCCAACCGAAACACAATACATGAAGAACATGTTGCTTTACGGCGGATTACTAGGGTGGCGATGGTGCCGCCCCAGGCGAGCTCTAACGGGGTTTTAAAACTTACACTGACAGTATATTCGTTACGCAGATAAGTAGCTAACCTTAACTATATCATGCAGTTTATAGACAATATTTGAGGCAAGTTAAATCTGTACTTTTCGTGAAGTGACAATGTTTCAAGTATATATAAATAGTAGAATTTATTATTATTTATGATTCATAATAAATTTCGTTCGAGCAAATGATAGCAAGTCAAATTGGCATCCTATACTATAAAGTAGGGCCCTATGGGCAACATTACTATATTTATACTGATTTTCCACTAAGTACACCATTCACATAATAGTAAAGAAAATGATGTCCCGATGGCATCGTTTTTAATTTTTCTCCGCTGTCGCTTTAATCTTTGAGCGACCATTATGCTTTTGGAAATTATTACATGTAATATCCTAATCTCTTGCTATAAACTGCTATTAAACCTGCTGTATTTTCTATGTGTTAAAATCTGTTATAAATAAAAAAAATATCTTAAATGTTATATTATATATTTAACTTAGTTGAAGTGTTGCCACTTAAAATTAAATTCTGCATAATTTTGGTAAATATTCCATTTATATTCTTCAATAATAAAATGACGATGAAGTATAAAAATATTTGTTGTCAAACAACTAATGGTTTTAAGACGTCACGATTGTCACGAAGCAGAAAAGAGAAAAGTGTTCTTGGTTTTATTTATTCTTGTATGTAATGATGTGTCTCAATTCTTATGCGGCTTCAATATCCGTGACTGTTAATAGTTTCTATTAATTTTATGTAATCTGTGGTTGACAACAATCAATTTTGATTGCTGTCAATAATTTAAGTAATGAATGTCATTTCAGTTGGTAATCTCCAAGACTCAAATGTTTAATCAAATCAAATCAGAAATTTATGAAATCTTCCTTTGGACTTAGAATTTGATTAAAACTATAATGTACGTAAATATTAAATGAAATTATTATTCTGATGAATTGGTCGTTAATTGTAATTTGTTACAGAGATTCTTTAATTCATACTAATTACCTACATTTAAAACAACTTACGTGTGTACTTTGCATGCCTAGTCAAATGTTGTAAACTGTTTATTGTAAACAGTACTTTAATTTTATAATATTTCATACAATTTTCAATTCATTACATTTGATTGACACCAATCGCGGGAAAGTATATGATTAAAAGAATTCCAATGGGAAACGATCAGACGTATCTAGTTAATTTTCCATTACTTTAGAATAATTATTTTTCAAGAGGAATGTATCATATATTAAAATTGATAATATACAGACTTTGGGTCGTGCCAACGATAACTTTGTTCTTCAGTGTAGTAATCTTCTGGTTTAGTGGACCTCTTCTGGCCTTGGGCGCATTCTTCTTAGGAGTCGCAGGTAAGTTCATAGTGTCTATTTACGTTTCTTGCAATTTTATCTAAACGATTTTTATAATTTATATGTTGGTAAATTAATGTAGATTTTGGTTTTATATTAATGGAAAATATTTGTTCACAATGGTCTGAGAAAAGTACATTTTTATAAAGTACATGTATTAACAATATTTTCCTAGAGTGACCGCAGATTTCATAATTAACATATTGGAATATCTTTGCAAATTGGTTATAGCTCATTTTTGTTCTTGCTAATTCTTGCTAATCTGAAAGGGATCAGTGTAGGAAATTTGTGTAAGAAGTCCATAGAATAAAAGTTCCAAGAAGTTTTATTTGTATAGTATTGTTTTATCAATTACTAAATGTATATTACAAAAAAATACTGTGGGAATACATTACAGATGGAGAACCCATTATTATAACAGAACAAAGAAAGCAAACTAAAAGTCACACAATTAATTCTTTATTAATTTAACTATTTACTTTATTTCTATATTACGTGTGTTTGTTTTATTTGAGCCAATTATTTCAAAGTACTGAAGATATTAATCCTTTGCAGTTGTATATCTGCTCTCAGCAACCTTAGTAAGTTAGATGTTAAACACATGTTAAACATTAGAAACCTATTCACAAACCAATGTGGTGCTTTTATCAATTGGGAATGATGGGATCCAATCTAAAGTTGTCACCCAGCACTCAGCGTGTAAGACGCAGTGGCGATTCAAACATACTTTTAATGCAATAAAATTGAAAACATTCAACAACACCATAAAGAATTTCAAAGAATATTTTATTAATTGCATTTAACAGTAATTGGACACTCTCTTAAAATATTTCAAAATAATTCTCCAAACTGACAAAAAGAGAGTTACTGCAAGAAATGTCCTGTCAAGCTGAAAATAGTGATGAAGCATATTATTTAGTTAAATTTTATATAAGATATATGCACTTAAAAACCCTAAGTATAGAACATAATTTTTATACAAAAAAATCACTATATGACCGTATTGAATAAACATATATCTAAGGTTCATGAGAATGACTAAATCTTGTTTATTTTTCATAATATCACATGTTATGTATCCCTACTTTTATGGCTGAAATTAACTCTGCTCATTGCAATATCCATGTTCAAATTTAATATGAACCAACCGAAATACAATACATGAAAAACATGTTGCCTTATGGTGGGTTATGAGTGGTGGTGGTGCCGCCCTGGGCGAGCTCTAACAGCTCTACCAACTTTAGATGCTAATATTAACTGGGTACTACCTAGTATCACTACTAGTATGCTTAATATTCTCATATTTTTTGGTTTTTATTTAGAAACACAACATCTTAGTAGTCTTTCTTGGTAACAAATGATCAAAGTGATCCATAATTCCATAGAATTGGATAGACCAATACTAAGAATTTTAACCTTCCATGCCAGTTGTATGGATTCAACTCAAAGTAAATTATTAATTCCTTAATCAATATAAAAAAAAAATTGAGTGATGCAGTCAGTAACTTGACGCCTCCAAACGACAAACTAAATTAGTTTAAATAAAAACTTTTTGAGTGATGCCATCAGTACTTGGACTCCACCAAACAAAACACAAGAGTTGTTTCAGGGTGGACTATAAGGGAGGCAATGTGCAGCTCCATCCTCCATGCTGCTCCAGTCAAACTTTAATTGTTACACATATTAAAGATTTTTATTGTCAAGAATTATACAATAATATTGATTGCCAAAACGATTACATGTATTGATAACCAAAGGATGAATATATTTGTTTTCAGGTGTACTATATAATGCACAGGACTTACTGCTATACTATCCTAATGATCCTCCGGACTCCAGAGCATTTGTTCTGCAACCGAGTAACTTTAAGTTACCCTATGAAAGTTATAAGATTAAAGGAAAAGATGGTGTTAAAATCCACATGTTCCTTGTAAAGCAAGCCACTAACAGTAAGAACAGACCGACAATGATATTTTTCCATGGAAATGCTGGTAATATGGGTCAAAGGTAGATAATTGATAAAATAGTTTACTCCGTAAGATATGATCTTATTAAATCATCACAGACATTTTTAAAAGTATCGTTTTAATAAAAGAATATTTTTGTTTAAAGCTTTAAGCCTCTTTATTAATGTTATTTTTAAGAAACAACTAAATGTATGTAAAAAAAATGTATTTCTATTATTTATCTTATAGATTAACAAACGTGTCTGGATTCTACCACAAGCTAAATCTTAATATCCTAATGGTTGAGTATAGGGGTTATGGCCTATCTGAGGGTTGTCCTTCGGAGTATGGTCTATACACTGATGCCCAAACCGCCTTTGACTTTATCATGCAAAGGAGTGACATTGATCGCACCAAAATAATTCTATTTGGCAGATCCCTGGGTGAGTCTTTTATTATTAAATTATTATTACAATTATTCAGAAAAATTATATGAATTATTTGAAATACTGTAAAATTTTTATAATAGATATAAATGCATTTGAAGTATTAGATGTTGTAAACAGTTTTACTTCAGCATATAAGTACATTTGTGTAGTTAAAATGCTGAGTACATTATTACATCAGCATAAAATAGCATTTGTGCATTTGCGTGTTGTATGTATCCTTGCAGTAATTGATGATGGTTTAAAGTATCTTTTTTTTTATCTAGGAGGTGCAATAGCCATAGATTTAGCCTCAAGGTTGAACTACAGGAACAGAGTGTGGGCTGTTGTGGTGGAAAATACGTTTACCAGTATACCTGATATGGCCAAAATTATACTTAGATGGAGGTGTTTGAAGTGGCTACCAATGATTTGCCACAAAAATAAGGTAATTTTAGACATTTATATTAGGTAATAAATTAGGCAATGAATTTTATGTAGGAATTTTTACTACTTGGAAATAGTTACAATTTAATTATAGTAACATTAGTTTTTCATTGCAATTGGATTGCAATATACTAGGTTACACATATTTTCTGTAAAATATGTAAAAAATAAAAGTAGCTGCTTGGTTTCTTTACTATACCAAACTTCACTATACTTATATTTTGAGCAATGTAGTGGTAGTACATGCCAACATCACTGTTTCAGTTTTCATTTTATTTTTGTGTAAATATTAATTTGGGAATTACGAACAGTTTATAGAAGAGTCAAATATTTATTTTTTATTGATATAAACATATTTTCCCTGTGTATCCTTAATTGTTACATCAGAACTTTGAATACCTGCAATGAAAGTTATAATCCCCCATAAAGCAATTCTGATGCTTACGTTGGAAATCTGCATCAACTACAAATAAGCAAGATGTTGATGCCTCTATGGGCAATAATGATATATCTTATTTAATTAATAAGGTTCAGCTATATGTACTCTAAATATATAGCAATTACTTGTAAACAATAAGTTGGCAGGTGAAAAACTGAGCCTGGTTGATGGGCTAGTATTAATTGTAAATCATTTTATTTCAGTTCATGTCTCTTAATAAAATGGTGCATGTGACATCGCCAATATTAGTTATTTGTGGATCCAATGACTTGCTGGTGCCTCCGGAAATGGCTAAAGAGCTCTACATGAAGTGTGAATCTAGCTTCAAGAGGATTGCAGTGATGACAGGAGGTGGCCATGATGACACTTGGACCTGCAGAGACTATTATATGTCTATACAACAATTCCTCAGTAACGTTCCGCCCCTGCCAGACAATATCGGCCCATTCTTCGATGAAGTGATCAAGGATCCCTCCAAAAGACACTCTATTGTCCACATTGTCTAAATTCTAAATAAACCTTCCAAATAGACGTGGCTAATTATTATATAGTTCCAATAGCTTTCCAAGTAATATTTTTTTTAATTACTTATCTTATTGAAAACTTTAGTACAAACATATATGACAATTAATGTTATATTTATTGTCTATGTAATAAATTAAATATGCTTGGTCAGTTTTGATGTAAATTCTAGTTAGAATTAAAATAATTCATAGTATTACTATTTGCTTAAAATTAATTAAGGTATTCACTCACACTTGAGGGATTTGACAATTATTGGGAACCCAATCTTTTAGGTTACAAATTTACATGCCTACAGCTGTAAATGGTTATAGATAGGTCAATTATTTCATTACAGATTTATATATTATATAGATGTAAATATACTTGTGAAACTATTTTTTTTAATACTTCATTTTGATAATATCTCTACATTTTACATTAGGATAGTAATAAACCACTATACACTTTTTTATATTTTTTCGATATTGAACGAATGCCAATTTATGATAAAATTTGGAAACAAATGTTTCAATCTTCTAAAAAGGGTATACTTGAGGTGAGAGCACTACTTATTTATATGTATTAAAAGTTTCATTAATTATTAAGAACTACCTACCTATATAATTGTCATCGTTGATATTCCTATTTAATTCATACAAATGCGTCAATTTTTGTAATTTTAGTGTATTCTGAGAGTCTGGTGTATATAAGTATTTTGTTTGAAATACGATGGGAAGGCATCGATACAGCGGCTAGTTATCGTTAAAATACCCAATTGAAAAATAATTTAATAAAAAAATAATACACTCCCTTTTAATAAGCCTTCATATTTTAATAGGTAACTTAATAAATTATTATATTTTTGTGTAGTCAATTTATACGCTTATAACTTTTTTCTGACTAAAAAAGTATTTAATAAACTATTCATTCCCATTCAGTCCATAATTAATTTAAATTTGGAAATTACCTTAAGCGTTACCTCTGCTAAATTTGCTTTGGTTAATGACATCGCCTGCTATAATCGCATCAGTGAATTGGGTAAAACAAAAAACCAGTAAGCATCTCCAATTTGTTTGCATTTCGCATTCCGTAAGTACCAAGACTACGTAAATCATATACAAAGTTAGAAACCACATTTGATAGAAGCTAGAGAAAGTTAGCTGATTTTTGCAGGCGGTTTAATATTACAATGTCATTCCGAATATTAAGAAACATTTGAACACTAGTAACGTCATTTTTCCTTAAAATTAAAACATTTGAAAAATAATATTTAATAAGTACTAGATACATAAAATGTAATAAATGTGTTTCTTTTTTATTTTTAATGTTAATACAATAAACATTGTAGATGTTGTGTACATATCAAATTACAATGATAAAGCTCCTTTTGATTGATACATTCCATTTGGAGGACTCTGCACAATATATGCAATATAATTTCCAAATCTACTTTTACTGATGTTTGTTTCTAAAAGGTGCCAAATATTATTTCAAATTTTTTTGCGAGAGCACCATAGTAGGTATATTAAGAAGTGGAGTGTTTAATAAGATATGCATGTGTTAAAGAGTAATGGGCCGAATACTCATAACGTAGCTGTATGGTATAGTTCCGATACATAATAAGAAATACACTATTTTATTGCGACTTTTAACACTTCGCTGTGACACTGGGCTACCTGAAAGCATTTATTTATATTTCAATGTAAACATTGGCTGTAATTTTTTATAAAAATGTAATTATTTGTTAATCAAATTTGTTTTATTTAATTCCATGATTCCCGACTTTCACTACATGTTCAAATAAATTTGTAATTATTATTCAATTAACGGCACATGATTTTTGGTTTTTGTCAAGTTGCTTAATAAGCCATTGAACTCATTATGTAAAATGAAATAGTCGTCGAAACTTGAAAGCCTTAAAAACTCCGGTAAAATACAAGGCGGTATGAATAAAACAAGTATAAATAAATTCCTAAAATATTTATTTTAAGGTAAAAGTAACAATCCACGCACCATGTGGTACTCTAAATGTGTAAACAAAATTAAATGTTATCCGATTTCTATTTAATGGTATTGAAAATGGCGGCTAGTATGAATCATATAAAATACGATAATAATTATATATTATGCTTCTATACATAGTCATAATTTAAAACATTTCTAATAAATATCATTTTATGAAATGACGAAATATGATTAAAATGTAGCAGCGCCGATCGGTTTTTATGAGAATAGAACCGAATGATATCGGAAGCCATTTTCAATATCATTCTTATATATCCAAGATATATCATTTTGAGGAGAGGTAGACATCAAAATATTCCACGTATTTATAAGTACAGGATTATTATGCTTGTATGAGATATGATTATAACAAGCATACAGCTACTCGTATAAAATAAAAAACATTTCTAATACATTCAGACTCCTCATACTATAATTTAATGAAATAAATCACACTTATCTAATATTATATATTGTTTATGTCTAATAGTTATAAGAGTGAGTCTCAAACAAGATAAAGAACAAAATATACAATCTACATAAGTCAAAGTAGAAACGTCAGCAGAACTGCTACACAGGAGATATTGAAGAACTTCAAAAATTGTAAATAAATAATAAAGTAACGAAATTGTTAAAGTGCCATTCGTTAAATTTACTTGTATATGATAATAAATTTCTTTAATACACATTAAGATCGAGAAAAGCATAGTCTTTTTCATACAATACAATAAATTCACTATCAATATAACTCTGTTTATAGACGAATAAGAGAAAATATAAAAATATGTAGATAGATTTAAACCTGATTAACTATATAGTATTTGTGAAATATAAATAGATTACTACAGTGTTTAGTACGACAAGGCGCAGATTATGCGCATGAAAAATACACTATGCTAGATTCCCAAAGCTTTATATGACGATGTGACGTTTACTTTTCTGCATAGGGCAGAAATATAATAGGCCGAGGGAAGCCAGCATTTGCCACATTAATTATCGGATAATGCGATCGCGCGTCATAATTGATAGTGATCGGCATAATCGGAACATGTCTTAACTATAATCATTATCGTCATCACAAAATAGAAATATTCACAACATTTAAATTGATCTGAAAATGTACGACTTGTAAATGTGAAAAACTATTAGCACAAGGAAGGGGGTGATTATCGGGGAGGCAGGAGAAGTTACCTATGTTAACATCGAGAAATGTAGACATCAATATATGAGTAATCTTTATAGTAATAACAATCGCAATGATTTAATGAGTGCATCTTGCATGTCATATATAGTATATATGAGTTGAGCGCAAGATGCGTGGTACGGATGCTCGCCCTCCTAGATGCTGCCTACAGGCAGTCATGGATAGCGCGGTACACGACACCCTCTGGTTGGGGGGAGGTGCAGGTGGCGCAGCTGAGCGTGTGGGAGGGCAGTGCGGTGGCATCGTACCAGCGAAGCAGCGGCTAGCGGCGCGCCCCGAACTCGACTGCATCATCCTCGGTGATGTCACCATGCCGCCACAAGTTGAGGCGAGAGCTCTTGGCGTGCTCCTGCGCGGCGCGGTACTCCGCCATCAGCGTAGCAAGCCGGTGGTCGCGTGTTCCCTCCACGAGCACCAGACCCTCCTTGATCAGGCTCTGTGAAAAACAACCACATTTATTTCCTTCCTTAAGTCCCTCCAGATGCCTTCTTTTTGAACAGAGAAAACCACAATAATTAGTAATTGTTTTTTTTTAACTTCTTGAACAATTTTATTAAAATTGTTTTCTCATTTTATTGGTTGGTTGTTAATTGAAAATATAAAGTGAAAACTGTTTCATATCATCATACAATAGTGTAAACTAGGAGTAGAGAAGTAGGAATCAAGCATGTTAAGCAAGAGAAACAAATAAGAATCAAATGATTGTTTACCTTTGCCATGTCAGCATTGTTTTGTGCATCAACAAGAGTAATCAAAGCGGGGGATCCACGGCTTTCAATGTTCAAGAACAGCTTCTTGTTGAGCGTGTCCATCGAGAAAGCTCTTACAGCTTCCAGTCGATCATCAGAGTCAGATGGGAACTTCACACCCATTAAAGCATACTCATGGGCATAAGGTGGTTCAAGCTCGGTGCCAGGGGGAAGCAGTGCCAACCTTGTCAAGTTGACAGACTGAAAAATTTTGAAAACATTAGAAGCTATATACAAGGTTGTTTGAAATTAATCAAAATGGATAATCATGTATAAACATTACCTCTCTATTTCCATAATCGATGTAGAAGATTTGGACAGTTTTATCATCAGAAATTTTTTCAACCCTGGCCCGGTACCACATATTGTCCAGAGAGAATTGAGCTGCGCAGATTGCACCTCGTCTGGGCACGTACGATCCGGGTAAGGGAGGGTTGGAACCGAAATCTTTACGAATTTTTTCCATTAATGCTTCCAGCTTGGTTCCCATGTCAATGTATTGCACATAGAAGGTGCCTTCCGGTGTCACATCGGTGACAATTACCTTCTCATATTTCACAACACGGTCACTAGCTGCAGCATTCCGTTCTTTTTCCACTTCCTTCTCAGGTTCAACAAAGTCTCTCCAGATGCCTACTCTATTCTTCTTGGCATTCTCTTCGGCATTTTTGATCACTCGTGCAAATTCTGATGACTCAGCTGTATGATGCATGGTAGCAAGACCATGGTCTACAAGAGACACAGATATATTCTCATTATCCAGCCACAGCCAACCAATGAAGTTGCCTGCTTTGTCCATTTCCTCAATAGAGACAAGGACATCACGCTGTAATACTCTTTCTTTTGTGAATTGCAAAGCCTCTTCGCCGAAAGGTTCTGCTTCTTGCATGGCACCACCTCCAACACCTGGCCTGGCTCCACGGGGACAGTTGATGCCAGCTAGCAAGAAGGTGACAAGCACGGATTCTTTGGGAATGTATAATCGCATGCGTGATCCACTGGCAACAAACTCCACAGTTGCTTCCGTCTTTTGAGCCCTTTTTAAGAATGGGAAGAACTTCCTAGCCTTTGCCGAGTCACCGCTAGTGTCTTGTATGCGATGAGCTGGAATATCCTTTTTAGCATGAACACCAATACCTGCTTTTTGAGCCTTTAACTCTGCTTCGAGCAGTTTATCGTAATGTGAGCTCCTTTGATCGTTATCATTTCTGTACCTTACAACTGTGGCATAACCTTCACTGACCAAAGCTTCTGCAATATTCCTAAAGGAAAATATATGATTTAAATAATAATTTATTGATACTATTAAATACTAAATAATAATTTGGTATAAAAATCAATAAAAGCGTCGGTTGCTTCATAGCAGCCGACCTCATGGTCATTATAATTACAGACAACCAAACACTCCTCTGGGAAGTCACAATTTTGGGCTTTTTCAAAATTCATGACAATAAAATATCTATCTATTCCATACATCATAAAAACAAAGCCAGAATGGGATAGAATGAAACATTGATCAAGTTCCTCTAGAATCTTTTTCAGTTTATATGTGAATGATGCATTAATGTTTTGTACAAATTGATAGAAATATTACAATGATTTTTGATGTTGGAAGAAAATGTAACCAGGAGCTTTAATCAATAATAATCAAAAAACCTAATCCGGTGTACAGAAAAGTCATATATGCTGATCTAACAGTGCCTAACTGGGGCTAGTTGCTCGTCTAAAATAAATGTGCTTCCTAAATATCTAAATATCAAGTTGCTTCGAACATATGTGATGTTTGGGCTTATATCATAAATACAACATTTTAATTTAAAAATTGTGATTTTACAGTAATTTTATTACAGAGGGTATTGTTGATGTCTGGTTTACAGCTGAGCTTTTCCTTCCAGAAGATTTTTTTCTTTTGTCGCTCATTTATGTCAAACATGTGAGCACAGTAGTTACATGTATTAATTTGTGTGTCCAAAGTATATTAAAATGAAAACTTACATTCCACCAGCCACAACGGTGCAGCAAATTTTTTCTGGGAAATTATCCTTTGCAGGTTGGATGTAATCCACGGTCACATTGATCTTTTTGCCTATTAATTTTTTCCTCAGAAATTCACGTGCTTCGAACATCCAAGGTATGCCATACAGTGGCTTAAACCCTTTAGGACGTGGGGACTGCTTGCTATCATCATCAGCGCTGTTCCTATACAATGAAGTTTAAT
>DWON01009416.1:0-11416 GCA_018251015.1 Phocides pigmalion okeechobee | reverse complement strand
ACATGATGCTTTACGGCGGGTTATGAGGGTGACGGTGGTGCCGCCCCGGGCAGGCTCTAACGGCTCTACCACCTTTTAAAACAACATAACATAACAGTTTTTTTAGTTAAAATAACTTTTATTTTAATCCGTATATATTTTTATAGATTAGCCAACCAAAAAGGTAGACAGACATTTGAAATATCAGAGAAGTCGCACGCATGTGGTACAAAAGGATACGTAATTTTTTATTTAATTATAAATATTCCAATAAAATCAATTTCGATGACTCACATTTGAAGGGAATTTTGATGGCGACTATATTTTGATCGCATAAAAATAGCAAAAGAGGATGTAGTTAACCTGATGGTAAATAGTCACTCATGTGTACTTATAGTATGTATTTGGTAATCAGTCCTAGGTCTAGGTTTTTAATCTGACATTTGCAGTGGTACCTTCCCCCTTTAATTACTTTTACCAATAAACCTTGTTTTATTCTCTTATTACATAAAACACTCGAACTGCGAAAACAAACGTATAACGCACAAAAAATTCAAAAATGGCTTCTCATATTATTTTCGTTAAAATCGGCTCCAATGAATAAGAAACAGAGCTTAGCGGAAAGGGATTTATGACATTAATTTCGCCATAAATCCCGTTATGAATGCCAAAGGTTTTTTTCATCTCATGCCATTTTACGTTAGATCAGAAGAATGGAATAATCTTAATGAAGAAGATAAATGGCGTTATTTATATAAACTGGGAAGTTATTTACGTACATTGACATGTACACACACAGCACTCATTCTCATACGCACATACATTCACACACACAACTACACCCGCATGCTAGTACGCGTACACACAAATACACGACTGCGCAGGCATGAATGTACTTATACATAAACACACTTACGCCGGTATGTATGCACATAGCACGCACACACACACACAGATACACACATCTGCATGCATTCTCGTAACACACGTTTATACACAGATTTTACGCAATTACTCACACAAACACACATACACGCATTTATATAAACTTTAATACTATTTTTTTCTATGTGAGAAGAATAGCAAACGAGAATGCAAACCACCTGATGTTATGTAGTCGCAGCCCATAGACACGTACAACTACAAACATGACTGAAATTCTGAGTTCTAACGTAAATACGTTCCTACTCCTAAGGATTAAGATGGTCGCTTCGCTTCAAAGTGTAGTCAGCAACCACACCTCTCCAACCGAAACACAAGTAATGCTATACGGCGGATAATTAGGACGGCGGTGGTACCTACCCGGTCGAACTATAGTTCTTCCACCTTTAAAAAGGAAAAGATCAGAGTTCAGGAATTTAAACCCCGGACGTCGTGTGTTTCCAGAATGTTACCACTACGCTGCCTCCGCTGCAACAGCGTGGTGTAAAAAAACGAGGGTTTATCTCAAAGGTCTCCGAATTAAAAGTTCCCAATTTCTAACCCGTGTCATGCGTAAATCGGAGCAGACATCCAATTTGGCGTCGTCACGTGGGTGGGGGAAAAAATTGAAAATAAATTGATCTCGTAACTCGAGCGTGACGCGGGCAATGGCTTAGAAGGAATGGGATTACGGCCGTGCGTCGAATGTCGTGCGGCTTGGAAATAACCACCCTTCGAGCGTTTGCGGGATATGAAATGTTTATTGCGAACGTGATTTGTCAAGTTTCGTGTAGCATTCGGGGTGAAATATGAAATGTTGTCGATGTTTATTAGTCCCATCTAATACCCTCCGGACGATACGTGGTTTGACTGCGCTCTACAGTTACTTTATGCTGTCATTTAGCAGTTGAGAGTCGGCTTGAAATGGTGTGTATGTGTACTTATCAGTTGAAATACAACAATCTAAGCTCAAAGCGCGGGAAGAAGCTAACTATTGCAAACAAAGACGCATGAACTTAAAATTAAACGAATAAGTCGGCTATTGTTGTACAATTTTTCATAGTAATTGCATAAATAAATTTATTTTTGAAAGAGAACAGTAGAGCCATTGCAAATACATTATTGACTTTCAATAATTATGTTGAGACTAGCTAACAGAAGACTACAATAAAAAATAAATAAAAAACAAAAAGACTCGTGTGAAGTTGTATAAAAATTATGTTCAAAACATTCATGGAATTTTTAAAGGGCAATATTTCTTTGTGACACGTGCGTTGTTATGAACATCGTCCTTTATAATGAGCAATTAGAGGACACGTGTTCCCGCTAATTCCCGTGACCCGGCGCCATGTTGAAAAAACGACGGCCGCTGATTGGTCAATTTAAATTGCTCCGCGTTCAGGGAATTCCGGTCGAAACCCCAATTATTTTGGCAAAAAAATATTGCAAAATGACGAACTGAATGAACGGCTGCTATATTTGTACCAAGGTTATGAAATTGTCCCTAATTTCTGTTAAGGTAATTTTATTAAGAAACCGTAATCGGCTGATCGATTGTCCACGTTTTAGATTGCACTCACAAGCGAGGTCTTACATCGTACCTCGTGGAAGAACTTCGATTCGACAGGGGAGGTACCACCTCCGCCCTCATAATCCGCCGTAAAGCATTACTTGTGTTTCGGTTGGTTACACTTTGAAGTAAGGCGATCATCTAAGTCCTCAGCAACGCATTTACGTTGGATCTCAGATAGGATTTCGGTCGTGTTTGTGGTTATTCGTGGATGTGTATGGGCTGCGACCACTTAACATCATATTGTAGTGAAATAATACTGTGATATAACACTATAATATGCTATAATTTAGTGTATTATTTTGGTTTAATGTAAGAACATAACGTATACGTAACGAGTAGTGCAACAACACTGCAGTATGTATTATGCTTTATCTATTGATTTTAATCTATGTTCAAAATTGATAAACGTGACACTCGTCAAAAGCTCGCAGGAAGCTCGGGGCCATCACATTCATCAGTTAAAACTAAAAAGCTGCTATGTGTGCGTAGGGCTATTCACAAAAATGGATTCCGTAATCAGAATAAAGAAATTGGAAATATGACCAAGTAAAAATTTTATTCATGATAAAAAAATTACCCTAACCTATTTAGGGTTGGGTTGAATTTTTAGATCTAGTTTTCGGAAATATTTGGGCATTCCCGTAACTTCGCCCTGCTGTGGAGAGGTGGAACACCTGTCTGGTTGGTTGGAGTCCGAAATTAACCTAAATTTTCCAGGGTTGGGTAAAATTTTTGTGTGTGAGAGTATTCGAGCGGCTCTTTCTGGTTGTGGAGTGGTGGAACACCCGTTTAGTTGGTTGTAGTCCGAAATAACGTTCTGACGATAAAAGAAAAATCTTTGGTAAAGGAACCCTAAAAAAATTGGACATTCCGTAGTGGAAAGGCGGAACGCGACAAATTCAATCAACACGATGACATCGTTTCATATTTTCAGGCACCGGTCCTCTAGAAATTGTAACACACGTCATATGGAGTGACACGAAATCACAAAATATGATACAGAACATAGTTCGAAGTTTTTTAGTACTAGTCTAAGTTTTTTAAACTCCAGCAAAAATCAATGTTATAAAGAAGCTAAGAGGTTATTTAAATATATAAGCAGGCTTTTAGTAATTTCTACCCTCAACTTCAAAGCTACATACCCTACGTCCTCTACGCCATCCTTTCGTGGTTTTCAATTTAATTTCAAAAACGTGTAAAGACTTTTAATATTTTTAAAGCCGGACACCTCTACAAGTGTGACCTTTTAACCATTGCTTGAAGAGTGTACAAATAAATAAAAAATCTTTTGAACTTAGTGCCAGTAGTTTTGATCCTAAGACCATTTAATCATCTGTTTAAGATTGTTTAAACAACCAAAAATCTTTTGAGTTTAGTAATATTTGTAAAGATCATTAGACAATTTAATCATTCTTCAAAGGTGTCTGAACAAGTAGATAAAATCTTTTAAGCTTGGTAATATTAGTTAAGATCGTAAGACCATTTAACCTTCTATTTAAGGGCATCTAAATAAACAAACACAATCGAGTTCATAGATTCCGTTACATAACCAGATATATATATATATATAAACAAATGCGCACATGTCAAGCTAATAAAAGCGTGACTTTTTTATTTGAGAAGAATAGCAAACGAGCATGCAAAGTACCTGAAGTTAAGTAGTTGCAGCCCATAGACATCCACGTACAACCACAAACACGACCGAAATCCTATCTGAGCTCGCATGTAGATACGTTGCTAGTCCTGAGGGCTAATGTCGCCTCGCTTCAAAGTGAAGCCGGCAACCGCACCTCTCCAATCGAAAGACAAGAAATGCTTTACGGCCAAGTTACATTCAGGCCAAGTTAATAAAATCGTGAGGCCATTTTTACTAAGAACAATTTAAAAGCTAAAAGAACTTGGTACGCATCTGAAAAGTAAGTGCAAATGGAGCAAGGCTGATGAAGATTGATGTACAAAGTTGTGACAAAAAACAAAAAGGTTGGCGGAGAACAAACAAGAGAGTATCGAAAAGCAATAATGTATCGCAAGTTTTGTCGTTAGCAGTTCGCAACTCAAACGGAGGCTTTTGTAGTTTCAGTTAGGTTTTTTGCTGTTGTATTGTTTTTAGGAGAAAATGGAATGTTACAAATTGTTCGTCCGCTTCTAAAGTTTTTGTTTTACATTTAACTTGCCTTGGGATTAAAATTCTTATCCGATTTAGAGCATTATTGTAAAACGTCTGTGGACTATAGGGTAAGACCGATTTGTTTGTCGTGACGGCAAACTGCATGTCACGGGTCTGTCGTTGTCTCTCTTCCCTCCCGCCAGATATCTGTATTCTTCATCTTACTATTATTCAATAGACCTATGAGATCATTATGCAAGCCAAACCACTGAATTTAGAATTTTGCAGGTGGGTTCTTTATCCACCGTAATTGAGTAGTAAAAATGGAATTTTGGAAATTAATCTCCTAAGGTAGTAAAATAAAAGTTACATTTAATATTTTTTTTATTATTTTTATTGTTTTCTTTCAAATTTATATAAATATAAAGTAAAAATAAAGTTGCATATTATATTGGAATGTATTCAAATGTATATCGCCTGCCACGACAAAACCGTGAACCAAAAGCAATAATAACAAAAAACAGTAAATATAATAACTTTAATATCACATATAGTTAACCACTGCAGCAATTAATTATACGACCAACATTGGAAGCGTTCGTACTTGCCCGCAGCGCAACATTAGGGTGACCCAACTAAATACATATATTAATTAAAACTTCACTGAAACCGCCAGGGGTCGGTCTTCCGTAACGAATGTATTTATTGTTTGTTATGAAACTGCGCCAGAGCGTGCAATTTTAATGTCACACCGATATGTTATTATTAACATTGTACAAACAGTTGCATAAGTCATAAAATAGTGACAACTATGACGTTGTTCATAAATTTAAGTATCAAATTATTGTTATCAATATCTATAAAAATGAAATGGAAAACGAATCATGCAGTTTACCTGATGTTGATGTTATTTCGATATGTTATTATTAACATTGTATAAATAGTTGCATAAGTCATAAAATGACGTAATAAATTTAAATATCAAGTTTTTGTTAACAATATTTATAAAAATGATATGGTAAACGAAACATGCAATTTACCTGTTTTTTTATGTGAGAAGAGTAACAAACGAGTTTGCAAACCACATAGCCCGTACCACGTAGCCCATAGACATCCATGTACAATCACAAATAAGACTGAAATCTGACTATCTGAGCTTGAACATGGATGCGTTGCTACTCCTGAGGACTAGATGGTGGCCTCGCTTTAAAATGTAGTCAGCAGCTGCACCTCTTCAACCGAAAAACAAGTAATGATTTACGGCGGATATGGGGTGGGGGCGGTGTCACCTCCCCGGTCGAACTACATCGTGAGTGGCCGGTACACGACAAAAATAATAGATATGTTATACATATATATGACAGGTATATTATACATTTTACCTTTAGGTTATTTTCATTACGTCAGACTACGGAAACTTTGAAATAACATTGTCTTATATCTTCCGATCTACATTAAAACAATAAAAACCTAACCTAAACAATCTAAAGTGCCCATGCGGCGTGGTTTCAAGAACACGAGCCGCGATTGTCTAGTATTTCGCTACACTAACACTTGGTATCATTTATATAACTAGTTAAAATATAATCACGTCTTTTGATCATTACACATCAAATTAAATCAAATTATTTTTATTCAAAGTTCTTTACGGAATTCCTTTTGAACGCCAATTAACTATCAGTGATTCGTAAAGTATATTTTAGAGAAGAGATGAAAGAAACTTCAAACAGAATTTTCTATGAAAATCTAATTTTACGATATTTAAATTAATAGAGCAAATAAAACTGGCAACCACAACCGAAATCCTACCTGAGCTCGAACGTAGATAAGTTGCTACCTGAGGACTCAGATGGTCGCCTCGCTTCAAAGTGCAGCTCTCCGACCGAAACGCAAGTAATGCTTTACGGCGAATTATGAGGGCGGCGGTGGTACCTACCCGGTCGAATTATAGTTCTCCCATATTTTAAGTTAATTTAATAAAAACTTGTCTGAGAGATTTTTGACACAATGTTCAATTACTTTGTCACAGTTCACAAGCTCGTAAGTTTATGTAACAATATTCGCCTGTAGCGATGAAGGCTTGACACAGAAATTCACGGGATGAACATTTGAGCACGTTCTGACTTGCACATCATCTTCTCGTATCTGCACAATTATTGGTTCCGCCAAGCAATATAACAGTCAACTGAAGCGTTGTTACGGAAATTGGTACGAGACTGAGGTGAAAGTGATGTTTAACAATTTAACCTTGGCGCGGATGTATGTCATCGGGTCTGTAATGCGGGAGGGGGCCCTAATCTAGAGCTTATTAGATTAGACTGATATTGTATTTTTTTATCATCTAAGGATACACGGACGTAATGTCCGCCCCCAATCTTGTAGCGCCGACGTAAAAATAGCACTTTTATTCGGCCGTAATCCGTACGAATTTGACCGTACAACACAGGTGTGTAGGAGCCGCAAGCGCGTCATGTCCAGAATTAGGTACACAGCAGCGTTGAAGCCGCAGAGAAAGTGTTAAGTTATTGTGGGTGTGTTTGGATTAAGATCGAATGTGTGAACAATAGACTGAGTTTATAGTGTTTATAGTGTAAAGTTATTGAGGACATGCTAAGGATAAGGTGGAACCTGTATGAAACACTTTGAGAAGATCTTAGCGTTGTGTTATGAGGATGTGTTTAGGTTTATAACGTATATCTTTCAAATAATATAATACAAATGTGTATAAACAACAGATTTAGGAGTTATTAATATTAAGTTATCGAGGATTTGTTCCGGTTTATAACGGTATTTCAAAATTATACAATACAATTTTTATGAGCAAAATATTAAGGCTTGATTAGGTAGTGTTGAGTTGTTGAGGACGGTTTTAGATTAAGATTGAATGTGTGTGAACAATAGATTGACGAGTTTATAGTTTTTAGCCGTTATATAGAGTTTATAGTCGATCTATAGTTCTCGCATCTTTACGTGTTTAGATTAATACTGAATATGTATAAAAAATGGAGTGAGTGAAACTCGGACAGACTGTCAAACCGACAAACTGACGTATGAACAAAAGACAGATGAATGGAAGAATGAATGGAAGACAGACTTATAGATAAACAGAGAAGTGGACAGACGAACAAACAGACAGACGCTCAAACGGACAGATGGTCAAACGGTTAAATTAGGAATAGATGTAAAGAGAGACATACGGACAGGGTATTAGATGAAGTAATGGCCAGTCGGACAAAATGTGAAACCAACAAACAGACGAATGGACAAAGGACAGGTGAATGGAAGAACGGACAGATGGCAGGACGAACGGACGGATGGACTAACTGCCGTCAGTTGGACATAACAAACTTGTAAGGATTTCTTGTTTATTATTTTGATAACGGTATTCCAAAAAACATTTCAATCTCAAATTCGCCGTTTACGTACATGCATTTTATATATATTATTTCGTAATGAACAATTAAATAACACGTGTCGGGGCAAATTCCCGCGAGTCGACGCCATGTTGAAAAATGTACACGGGTTTAAATTGCTCAGCGTTCAGGGAATCGTAACGGGACACAATTTTTGGCGCGAAATATCCAAAATTCGTTTAGGTTTTAACGTGAATATTTTTCTTAACACTTTGACTGCAGAGCCCGTATATTACATTAAGTCAGCGTTGCGGGAAGCGGCACTAAACTGGAGCTCTTTTCTCTAGACTGGAAATGCGTTTACAACAAATACAAAAATTGTATTTTTGGCGCCGACGTAAACACACCACTTATGTCCAATCGTAATCACTAACACGAGTTGTTTTATGGCGGATTATTAAAGCCTGGATGATTGGCCTTTGTAGCTTGGAACTACAATAACGCTACGATATCTCTTACCTCGTAAGAAACGACTAAGAGGAGTCTTTTGGGATCGGGAGTAGTAAGAGCTCGAGCCGTTCCAACATAGCGATCCCGGAATGGTCGTCATTGTAAGTGGTCCCATAACGACATGGGAGGAGGAGGAAAGCAAAACTGGGGAAGCTTCCTAGAGATGTACCCAATTGGGGCGAATGATAAGAAACGTAAGTTACATTCGTTTAGATCCTGGTGTTCTCTACAAGCGTAGAAAAGACCATCTGTCAAATATATTTTTTTGTAATATATTTTAGCCTGACGAAAAGGAAGACGAAAAAGCCACTTGATGGGAAGCAGTCACCGTTGCCTGTGGACATTTGCAACACCTGAGGGGACGCCAAAGCATCGCCTTTGAAGGAGAGCTCTCTTAACACCTTTCTTGAAGAGCCGCATGTCATTCAGGGAATACCGCGGACGAAAGCTCGTTCCACATCTTGCATGTCCTTGATACCCTAGTATCTTACCTTACAGAGTGTCTGCACGGAACATCCTAAGATGATAATATTAATGAAGCATAATGGAAATGGAAAACATAGCCGTTGCGGCACGGCGATCATCAAACATAGTGTACTTACAAACAATAATAAGAGTATGAATAACACAACAATAAAAATATAATATAAAGGTGGGAGAATTATAATTTCACCGGGAAGGTACCACCTCCGTCCTCATAATTCGCCATAAAGCAATACTTGTGTTTCGGTTGGAGAGGTGCGGTTGCCGTCTACACTTTAAAGCGAGGCGACTATCTTAATCCTCAGAAGTAGTAGCCTCTACGTTCGAGCTCAGATAGGATTTCGGTCGTGTTTGTGGTTGTACGTGGATGTTTATGTGTTGAGACTATTTACCATCAGGTGGTTTGCATGCTCGATTGCTACTCTTCTCACATAAAAAAATAAATAAATAAACGTTCAAACAGTTACGTAATATAAACAGATATAAACATTTTTTGTAATATGCCAATATAGTATAATAATATTGCTATATGAGCAATATAGTCATTTATTCAAAGTAAGCGTAGTGCACACGTCTCCAAACTATATTATGCGCTCGAAAATAGCCTCAGGATATACAGCAAAGCACGTCTCAGTGACAAATTCTCTCTAGTATTAGTTGCACCCGTTGTACTGCATAATGTCTCAGACACTTTCGTCTCTAGTCTCAATGATTCTCGACACTATACAGCGTGTTTATTATAGCAATTTTGTATTTTTGTCCGTAAGAAGCTTTTAAAAAGATTTGGAAACTTATAAAAAAAGCGAATGACACAGAGTCGTTGTGAAGTTATGGCGTGACCATGGGAAATAGGGTTCCATTTTTATGTACATATAGGTTTTGAAATGAAAATTTATTACTCTTCGTAAAATTCGGCCAAAATACGGAAAAACATTTTTAGGATTAATTTTTTGAAATAAGAATTTTGACACTATATTTCGCTCTTTTAAGATGATAATTTGCACCATTTGCTCTTATTAAGATTTCAGTTTTGATATAAATATTTATTTGGCCTAGAAATACCTTGTCATTAAAATGAGTAAGTGTATCATTTCTTATGTTTTACGTGTACATCATTTGTATCATGTTATCATCATCACTAGTATTAATTGCACCTGTTGTACTGCATAATGTCTCAGACACTTCCGTCTCTAGTCTCAATGATTCTCAACAGTATATAGCGTGTAGTAACAGTTTTAACGAGACAATCCTGACCCGTATTAATAGTTAAGATATATAAAGTTTAATAAAAAAATATTATAATTATTTTTATTTCCAATTATATTTTTATTTGTAACAAAAATTCAAAAGTACACTTGAATAAGATCTGTTCATTAAAACATTATTTACATACACATGTATCATGTACATGTACATTATGTACAAGGACATGTTTCACACAGCCCAAAACTTCGGTCTTTGTAATTCAGAAAGTGCGACGTATTTAATGAATTGTAACTCTTCGCATGTCAAAGCTTAGCGTGTTCAATGTAGCGAGATTTGCGACACGTTGCAAAGCTTTGAAAGGAAACGTGCTAAATAATGCAGCCTGAGACAAATACGTGTATCAAGGATGCACTAGTCGCGGGAAAATCTCGTTTGTGACTGAGATCGCAGATCATTTTGCACTAGTGTGATAAAGGAACATAGGTATCTATGCCTAAAAGATATTTTTTATGTAAGAAGAGTAGCAAACTGACATGCAAACCACCTGATGTTAAGTAGTTGCAGCCTATAGACATCCACGTGCAACCACAAACACGACTGAAATGCTATCTGAGCTCGAACGTAGATGCGTTGCTACTCGTGAGGACTAAGAGGGCCGCCTCGCTTCAAAGTGTATCCGGCAACCGCACCTCTCCAATTGAAACACAAGTAATGCTTTACGGCGGATTATGAGAGTGGCGGTGGTACCGCCCTGGTCCAACCATAGTTCTCCCACCTTGCAAAGTAATATTATCGCGGAATTAATACATTTTACTATCGGTTACTCATAATTAACGAGTTTTAAATATTACAACAATATTTGATTCTTGATTGTAAAGTCATATCATATTGTACAAGTATTTTTACATCTATATTGATGTGAAAATACTTGTACGATGTAAGCATATAAGCAATATGTATATAAAGAAAAGCAAAATAATTTAAGTGGCTTTTGAAACTATGGAAATTTTCGCCAATTGTAAATTTTGGCTTGTAAAGCTTGACAAGTCCTCGACTAGAAAGTAATTACTATAGAAAGGTTGCCAACTTCTGGATTAGAGAATAAATCCAGTATAATAAAACCAATTTTTAGTGACTGTTTAAATTGGTGTAAATTGAAAGGTTGCCGACTTCTGGATTAGATTTTAATGCAGTATAATAAAAACAATTTTAGTGACTGTTTAAATTGGTGTAAATTGAAAGGTTGCCGACTTCTGGATTAGATTTTAATGCAGTATAATAAAA
>DWON01009415.1:0-11416 GCA_018251015.1 Phocides pigmalion okeechobee | reverse complement strand
AGATGAGGAGTGTTGGGATCGATGGCGGCAGATGGAGCGATGACAGATGGAGGTGGGCGGCGACTGCTTAATACCAGGTGGACTGCATGCCCGTTTCTTACTCTTTCGCAATAAAAAAAAAAAACAATTGAATATCAGATAGCTTGCACGCCCGTTTGCTATTTATCTAACTGCATGTCTTAAAGTATAGTAAGTATACCAAAGTAATTTTAATAGAACTCTATAATACGTTACATATTCCACGCGGTTCCCAGCACTAACGTAGAAGATGCAGCGTATCGAAAGAATATGTAGCAAGCTTACGGTATCGCGGCTTCCCAATATAATTATATGAGTAAAGAGTAACATATTTAATACTAGCTCTTGCCCGCGGCTTTGCCCGTATATAATCGATATTACGAAAATTCTTTTGTATTTTTTTTTCTTTTACGCCTTTAGATGTGTCATTTCCAAAATTCTGCTCTTATTAGTCCTTTATTATATATCACAGAACCGAACATAATCCGAATTCAAGTTTTATGTTCAATCGAAATGTAGCCTTTGACGTAAAAAATTTGCATTTATAATATTATTTAATAGGATTGTCCCTAACTGCTTGATACGCAGTCATTTACTACGAAAACCATCTGACAATAGTTTTGTTTCCATCGGTCACGTCGTGCGTCGGTTTTGCGAAACTAGAACAAACTTTATCCGGCTCTAAGGACCAATTTGAAATTTAACTAGAACTCTGTTAGAAATTGTTGTTTCGTGTAATATTAGCTCTTCGAAATTAATATTCGAAACTATTGATAAACTATCACATATGAGAGGTTTGAATGTTATGTGTTTCAAAATATATATTAAAATTAATTTAACAAACTGGCTCCGTAACTATGAGTGTTTTGAGTGGAAGTGAATGTGTAGGTGTAGGTTTGAAAAGTTTTAAAACTATAGTTCTGTGATCGACGCCAAATGAGAGTTTTATTTTGTAGAGTTGGTCACAGACGTCCCATGGGCGGCGGGGACTACTGGCCACCACTACACTCATTTCACTCATTTATTAAAAGGAGTGATTATAGGTGCTCCTGTAGATGAGGCGACCTTAGATAGGACTTTCATCTCGCTTGCTATTGTATGTGGATGTATATGGCTGTAGCGACTACTTAACATTATGCGGCCTGAATCCTCTATGAAGTTTGATACTCTACTCACATAAAAAGAAATGATACCAAAAGGTGAAAATGTGTATTGGAAATATTGCCGCCGTCGGACCAAAGGTTCTACCAACTTTATTGTTGACACGTCGACATGGTTTTAATTGTAAGACTCAAAATTCATATTCAACTACTTTATATCATTCTATTTAAAAATAGGAATGATTATTTCAGAATATATACGATGATGAAAATCTTATAACTAATTAAAATAAAAACCTAACGTAAACAATCTAAAGGAAGTCCGTGCCCGTGCGGCATGGTTCCAAGAACAGTAGCTGCATTCCCGCGCTGGATTGCAATCGCAATTCTCTGCGCGAGATATGAGCCAGCCATCTTGTCACCGGCAGCGTCGATCAAACGTGGTACTATTTGTTTGAAAAATTTTTTGGCACGCGGACCCCACGGGCCAAAGGTTTCAAAGCCAAGCGGAACAAATACGTAATCACTGCTTAGTAAGACATATTTAAATATTTATTATATTTTCATACAAATGTATGTATGTCAAAGCTACAACGTAAAATCAGTTTATTGAATTAGAGCGCTCTGTTGGTTAACGTTGACCGGGAAAGAAAAGATGGCGGAAATCTCTCCACACTACTTCTAAATGCCATAATCATATGATAATATAATAAGAATAGCTTTTGCCCACTGTTTTACTGCACAGTAGTATATATTTGTATATAGATTATTAACATTTCAGAAACTACGCATTTCTATTTTTCTATTTTTATACAAAGAATAAAGAAAAAAATGTATTCTGTTTTAACCCTTTAGAGATGGGCTTCCTTTTTCTTAACATTAATTTACCTTGTTTAAAAAATTTCTCTGTGCTATTTCTAGATTCTAGGTTCGGCAGTTCCGGCTGCGCGTTGACTTCTGGGTCTGTCAGCCCCGTACCCTTTTATATATATAGATTACCTGCCACCATCAATTAGGCTCCCAATGTAGAACGAAGTAATAGTTACAAATAGGCGACGTACAAAATTGAAAATTGGTCCTTCGAGCCGGATAAAGTTTGGCCCATAGTTTCGTGTAAGCCCACCAACTTTCGACGGCTATTATACTCAGTCTGCTCGTAACGAATGACTATCGAGTGAAAAACGGAATCATTAACGTGATTTGTAGTCGGAACGCTTGCTTTAAGGGTAAATAAGTTAATTTTTCACGAAATTAAGGTGAATAGGGTTGTTTTATGTTCGGATTAGCAAATGAGCACGCAAGCCGCCTGTTGTTAAATTGTCGTTGCAGTCCGTGGAATCTCAATAAGGGTATTTTTTCATAGTTCAACCTGATGTTATGTGGTCACTATAGCCTATGGATCTATAGATTTAACATCAAAGAAGTCTGAAGTTCTATTTGAGGTCGTAAGCGGATGCATTGCTATTACTGGGGATCAAAATGGTATTATATGGAAGTATAGTCGGCAACCACACTTTTTCAACAAAACAAGAATTGCTTAACGTTAAAAATGGGTAAAGCAGTGATACCACTCCGGTGGGACCGCGCAATTACTCCCTAAGCGAGTTTGGTTTAGTATCTTAAACAAAAGCTAAAGTGCTATCGGAAGGAACAACCAACTGAAACATAAGAATCACTTCATAGCAGATAAAGTTGCCGGCGCTACCTCCACGTCGAACTAAACTTCTACCACCTAACCGTTATATTTATTTTGACAAGAATTTTTCCAACACAGTGGACATCAGTAAATGCCTTTGTTCTTCGTCTCGCAACATAACTGAATAGGTCCTTCCTTGATTTACATCAAGTCAACAAGTTGACAATAAAAGTTCAAGATGGTAGAACTTTTACTATTCAACCGGGGACGTATTACACCCACACCCCATTTATAGCTTGAAGCAATATTTGTCTTATTAAAAGGTGTGGATGAAGGCTCACTTGCAAATTAGATGGCCATGTATATTCTGAGTAACAACGCATCTTTGACAGACGTCAATTAGAACTCGTGTATTAATTATATGGAGTAGGTTACAGATGTTCATGGACAATGACCAAATTCTAATTCAAATACTCAATTTCATTAACAATTGTTTACATATGTGAAAGATACAAAGTTACAATGTAAAACCAGGTCATCGGTTTTGAACGCCTTTTTAGCCTTAACCGAGAGATAAAAATCCGCGGAAAACTTTAAAATTCTTTTCAAATCTATCATTAACAACATACACATAACACATAACTTTAGAATGATAGTGAGCACAGTTAATCCACTCCACTACCGTCTGCTTACCGCAATTTACAATCTGGTGAACTAGATGCTTGTTTGCTACTTCTATTTTATATAAAAAATAATATAGATTACATTAAAATGGACTCATCTAAAATACGTGAAAAGTGTAGAAATTATATTTACTTTTCTCAAGTCAGTTTCTTGGGAGGTCTCGTGTCGTACCTTGCGCAGTAGAACAGGTGCCTTAACATGATTTGTGGTCGGAATATTCGCTGCGAAGGCTAATCGGGCAGACTGCTGACTTCCTTGATTACACATTAAGTCGTCGACTTGGAACTTGCCTCGAGGCTGCTTCATTTGCTTTATTTGAGCTTTGCGTTAATTGTAAAGCTTTTCCTTGTTATGATTGTATTATGTGACCCTCTCTATCTCGCTCTATCTCCAACTCTTACTTTCAGGTAACATCAAAAATAGGAGTAGCAAACGAACATGCAATTAGCTAATACAACGTGTACACACGATTAACGCTTATTAGTTGCCGATTATATAGTTTCAAATCGTAGGCTTGCTAGTTCAATGATCTCTGTCGCCTGTAGCCAAGTTACCAGCCTCAAATAGAATAGGAGACTTATCTAAGGTACAACCGTTATAATTCCGAACTAATTTAGAACGCCTCACGTAATAAACATACGCTTCTAACAGAACACACTATAACTACTGTTTGAATACTTCCGAAGTCAAACTACGTAATTTGAGATATTCCATGTTATGTGTCGGTCACTATAATGATTTTTTTATGAATATAGCACACATTGATATATAATATATTTCTATATTATAGAAGTGATTTTTACTACTATTATAAATACATTTAACATTGTTCGTTGATGTTGATTTGTTTTAAGACAGGCTGACTTTTGACATCATAACAGGGTGTCGTGCTATACTATTTTACCTCGTATACTATCTTGTAAGTATACAAACACTAATAATTAGGTTACCTGTCTCGTGTATTCACTATCAGTACTAAAGCTATACTGTGTAATTAATATGTTATTAGTGAGTGGTTTTAAAAAATACTAAGGTTTTTCCGTGTAGCCGGCACCCGCACCTTTCCGACCGAAACACAAGTAATGCTTAACGGCGGATGATGAGGGAATATTTGAATATGAATTTTGTAGAACAGGACGCCATTTAATAATATTTTAAAAGTATATATTATTGTATAGCAGGCATTATATTTTCCGGACAAAGGTTAACGCTTATTTCTAATACACACACAACTTTGAAAAACCAGAGACAAATGTTTTAGAATCGAACCCGGACCTCCAAAGCGAAAACTAATTCGTGTACCTGGCCTGTTCCATCCATGAAACTACCATCAAAGTAGGGCTCAATTCTAATTTGTCCAGATAACGTGCACGAAGAACAGAACCATTAATCAGAGCCTTAACGGTGTTCAGCGCTGCGGCCGATAATTCCGCCCGTAATGATCCTCCGAGACAAGTGGACATAGTTCCCTAAACTTCCAATGGCTTTTCAAATCCCAAAGTCAAGGTCGACCCTTTAATTTTAACCCTTTAATGTAGTATATGGAAATAGAAAATGACACAAAATAAGCATTTAAAAAAACTAAATAGAAGTTTCTAATTACTTCCGTTGTTACAGTGATAACCGTGTTTTTACCATTGTAAAGGTGGAAGAACCCCTCACAGTCCACCGTAAAGCATGACTTGTGTTTCTGTTGGAGAGGTGCGCTTGCCGGTTACACTTTGTTGCAAGGCGACCATATTAGTCCTCAGGAGCAACATCGTATGTACGTTCGGGCTCAGACAGGATTTCGGTCGTGTTTACGGTTGTACGTAAAAGCCTATGGGCTGAGACTACTTAACATCAGGGGGTTTGCATGCTCGTTTGCTAATATTCTCACATAAAAAAGTAAGATTAGTCATAAATTGTGAGAATCCGGTACATAACAAAATGTATAAATTCTGCTAAAACATTCGTTTAAAATCATATTCAGTAACCATAGACAAAGACGTGACATAAATCTAAACTTAACAAGTAGATGTCTGCTTAGCCGAGAACCAAACCCAACGCCCTCGCCACGCCGGCGCGCCGCGTGATTATCTCTGGAACGCGTAATCGTTATAACTCCCGATCTTTCTCGTACAATGTTTAATTTCTTCGGAAGTTTCAATGTTCAAACAATTTAACTGTTTATATTTACTAAAAATACACGAAGATATATTGCGTAGATAAACAAAAAGCGTTTTATAAACTATTCTTTATGCTATCACTAGCTGTACACGCGACTTTGTACACGTGAATTTTGTAACGTTATAAAAGTAGAGAGATAACTGTACGATCTTTTAGATATAACCTTAGAGACTCTATCCCACGTGTTGCCTCAAGCTCAAGGCTACAAAATAAGTTTTATTCAAAGTATCAAAGTGTTTTTCGCGTAATATGGTAATAAATGGACAAAATGTATATTATGGATCTGATCTCCGTGTCAAAAATATCGCTATTATCACAGTATTACTGGTACAAAAAAAAACAAAAATATTTAATGTGCGTCTGAAATATTTTTGTTTTTGTGCGTCCCACATAACATTTTTGTTATATGTAGCGATGTAATCGGATTGGTCAGAGTTTGCGTTTGCAAAGACGTTTACACATATAATCTAACCTCACCCCGATAAAAGTGTACCTAAACAGGATTTATGACCCAGATACCTGAGTGAAGTCGTAAAGAATCCCCGACCCCAATAAAGTAAAACAATTTAGTATAAAAACTCGCAATAACTTCAGTGTAAATGAGTGTAAAACACGTCCAGACATAAATCTGAGCACTCGAGAATTAATTACGGCGACTTGCGCTGAATGAAGACGACCGTGGTACGCAAGTCTCGTTAGCGTACGCGACACCTCGTACTACGAGCTCCCGTACAGCGGGCAGACGGATATCCAGGATTACTCACACTATGTGGACACTGCTGCTCATACACACATTATTTTACCTTACTCATAAGACAGGTCCATTATGCTGTTCTAACTACTGACCAACTACTGGGTCCAGAATATGTAATTTTGTACTTTCTATGTTGTACTGACATTTTTACTCTTTAATGTCATTAAAATAATACGAAAATGGATTAGGCAGTATTACATGCTACGTTACAATTACTATTCGATTGATATTGGTAGTTATAAATTATAGTAATTGGTAGTTATAAGTTATAGTCATTTTGTTTACCATGAAATTTTGTATTTACACTAAGTGTTAAACAATTATATATTGCATTTGATGCGTCAAGAATACCTTGTTTATTTTGTTTTAAACTATGTTTTACAATAACTAGTACTATAAACAGTTACCGTAGTAAATCAAAGCAGGCAGAGCACAACACAAACACTCCGGTCACGATACTCAATAAAAACACACCTTAAAATACACTACGATACATAAGTAACTGATATGTGTGTTATAGGCCTCGATATTTCGGTGCAGCACAGACGTGCGGCCGGGCGCGAGGGCGGGCGGCGACTGCCCGCCCCCCGCGCGAAGTAGGGTAACGATCACGCTCCCCTTGATAACTGCGCTACGCCCGATTCAGACGGTCAGGCTTCTTATCCAGATCAGCGTAGTCGTTTTACGTGAGAACCTAACGAGAGTGCAGGACACCTCATGTTAAGTTGCTACAACCATGGTTTCCATGACAGCATGATTACCTAGATTAAGATTCCGGCCTCTCACACGCGTGTCCCGAGTTCCAACCCCTGGCATTTTGGCCAACGGCACTCTTAACTTTTGGCATTTGTGACTGTATTAGAAATTAATAACCATTTACTTTAAGGATAAAGGAAAAATCATGAGGAAACCTACAAGTGATATGGCACCTAAATATAACAATCAGGCTTTTTATCAGATCAATGTTTAATGTGATCATGTATTATGTGAACAACAAATAAGCGTGTTGGACACCTGATGTTAACTTGCCGCAGCCCTTTGACATTCACATTCAACAAGCTGAACATTAGCCCCATCTGAGGTCGTCCGTAGATTGATACTCTGCTACTCTTGACTAACATGGTCACCTTACTCGCAACTGTACCTAACCATCACACCTCTTCGACCGATATACAAAAGTAGTTTCACGACGAATTATGGGAGTACCGTTAGTACTTCCCAGGTCGAATCGTTGTACAACTTATTAGAATTGATTCAAAATTACCGATTTACCGGAACAATCTGTATAATATCAAACGACATTTTAAAGCCTTCCGACGTCGGTTTCAGTTTATTTTTACTCGTTAGTATGCCCAACAAAGACCCAATAGAAGCTTCGCATTTCATAGAGTCCTCTTATGTATGGGAAAATAGGATAAGTACGTTGTTACATCCGTCACGAGGATCGCTACGAGCGTCGCAAATGGAGCGAACGGAAATATGTCCTCCCACCACAAATTAGTATCTTCATAAATCAATTAATGGTTCTTTCAGAATGAGAAAGGTTAGACTATAGTCGACTACGCTGGACAAGAGTAAATTGGTAGAATTCACATATCTTTTACAACTTTATTGTAAACGATTAAATTTTTACTATTCGATCAGTAAAATACCACAAGCACACCCATTTATTGCGTGAAACTTACTTCCATTTCAGTAGAAAAGTGTAGATGTCCCCTTACTTACAAACAAGGCGACCACTTCATTTCACAGGAGTAGCAAAGTGTCTAAAATCGACTTCAAGTAGGTTAGTTCATAGTAGAGCTATGTCTTGATGATCAATATTAATGAAATGTATACATCGACAAGTTATAATTATTTTAACATCCTTACAAACGAAATAGCACGTAATAATGTAACTAATATGTAAGTATATAATATCGAACTATTAATATTAATGTCGAATTGTTACATAACTATGTATAATTTGATCAGGTCGGTAAACTTAATCGTACGTGAAGATTATACGAGCAAGTAATTAGTCGAGTTATATAATTAAATCCATACATTTAGCAGAGTAAAGTGACTAACAGACTCAGAGATCAATATACGATAGAAATCATTGAACCAGAATCCTTATATTCAACTGACATCTTCTCTATAACGTAAAAGAAAGCTAGGTTAAATGGTTAAATGTTTGTATGAACGTATTGTTACCAACTTGTGCGTCATCAAAACACGGCCAAAAGTTACTGTATATATAAAATAGTATAAAAAGTATCAAAAGTCGTTTATCGGAAGTCACCTAAGACATACTTTTAACTTTAACTTTTAATATGACTAATGTTTAAATGCTTAAGTACATTTTAAAAGAAATTAAACTTGAAACCTTTCAAAGTGTACTATCAACGTACTTATCAGGTTCTATCTCAGATTTTACTATTTATAAAGTTAACTTTGGCTTTCAGAAAGCTATACGAAAATCTATTTTGACTTTACAGGTCAGGCCAGTGGGTCATGTGATAATGAGTGGTCGGGTTCGAGTATAAATACTTAATGTTTGAAAGGTCGGATGCACATCCCGATTTATTTTTATGATTCCGTATCGAAAGTAGATAAATTTAACTCTTAGGATAATATTATCAGCTTGTCACTTTTCAAAGGCATTTTCAAGATACTACAAATGCTCTCACTCAGACACAGACTCCTACTTTTGGGGCTAAATTTTGATATACGGTTGCAGACAATGGTGTTTATGAAACGGTACGCATAGGATTTTAAAATTATGTATTTACTGGCTTCTTAGTCAAGTGGTTAGAGACTCGCACCACTAAATCAGAGATTGTGGGTTTAATCCCAAATAAGGCAAGCTTTATATAATGGTTCGATGCGATTGTTTGGTGTGAATGTAAAATTATGTAATTGAATAAATATTTAGATATACATATGTACATTTAATATTAACTTTGGTGGGGACTCTGTTTTATTTGAGATGAGATGAGTTTATGATTTTACCCGTGAATTTTATTCTTATTTGTTATTCATAATCACTTATTGGAAATGAATATATTGAAAATAAGAAAATTTGAAACTATTTATTATGGACAGGGTCTTCACGATTAACGATTTTCTAATTGCCGATATTTCACTTGGTTCATGGAACGTAGTCAATACTAAACAATTCATGCACTTAGTTTAGTCCAGACAACGATCCATTCAACTAGTTCGAAATATCGGCAATAAGGAAAGCGTTAATCGTGAGCACCCGTACTATATAGAAATTCCGCGAAATATTAATTAAAAATCGTAACTGAAATTTTAATAACAAACAACACGTTCACAACACGACAGAGCATCCAACAACCAAGTTACCAGCTGTAAAATTAAAGTTACTAAAATTACAAAGCTCATTTCCTTTCTGCTTCCCCCTAAAACCGAAACAGAGCACGCAAAGCATTCAAATTTAAACCGCTCTACAAAACCAGTGCTTTCAACGCTACGGAAAGCTGTATGATACAACGGAGCTTAAGTGGCGAGCGTGTGACTTCGCACAATCATTCAACAAATATTGCTTTTAACTGACGCTTATAAAAAGGAGTTGGTTCTCAATCCTTGCATATATAATAACTAGCAATGGCCACAACTTGTTTCGAAACCGCTAGAAGTAGAATGCGGAAATTTAGCCAATAGGTTCTTTGTATAACGTAAGTGAGGCCAAAAACAGGAATTTTGGAATTCATAAATTTGGAAAATTTCATGATTTTTTGTTCACTTTATATGTTTACTTGAAATATACGTATAGGGTACATATGGTCTCGAATATAACAACTTAACCGCAAGCAAAGCCGCGGAATAAACTTAGTTTAGTGATGTGAGCACTGAAGCATTAATCGAATGGATTTCAACTCTTACAAACGTGTAGTGTAGGAGCGTATTGCGTGCACAATGCGGCTGAGTGGCAACCCACCCTCGACCCGCCGCGCACATTATACCAAACGTACTGTAAACAGCTGAGAACTGCATGCTATTATTGTGGTCAGTATATTTATTTTATAAGAAGATTACTACCACTGGTGATAACAGACCGGTTTGTTCTTTAAGATAATATATTAATAAGAGATAGATATTGTTTGGTCAGAGAGATACCAGCGCCGCGCTCATCATTTGCCGTGAAACAATCTTTATATTTGGATTCGTGAGGTGCGGTCGCCGGCTATACTTATCAGTAGTTATAAGGGAGGCGACAATCAGTTTTCAGGAGTAACAACTGCTATTCATTTTGAAACTACAATTTACATAAGCACTCCATCGCTCATATAATTCATTGGCACATTAACAAAAATGTTTCAACGTGGTTACACGGCCTAACTGTTTCCTAAGTTTATAATATATATACCGAAAGCGAAAATGGTATAGCGCTAGATTTTGTAATGAGACAAGACATTCAATATTGTTGTACTTCAAATATACTTTTACTTTAAACACGCCATCAATATAAGATTATTTTTTCCGTAACATTTAGAAAACTAGAAACATTTTTCTTTAATAATTAATCTAATAGTTTTAGTAGCTCTACTATCACACAGCTGAGTGAAACATGAGTGACGTGTTAAGGAATCTAAGTTTTCTTGTGGTTGAGAAGTGAAGCAAGGGATATCGTGTTAATATAGACAAAGTATACAAAGTCGCAGGTACTCAACTAGTATATAATAGAAGCCGCGTGTAGTTCGTAGTCACGCGTAACTTTGATATGTAATATACGCTTAGTACGTCAAGTAGAGTAGTCAGTAGGTACATAAGTAATCCCGGACCATTGCCAGTAAATAATGTAACTACTAAATATCTCTCAATTTTTTGATATCATACATCTTATAGCGAGTTTCTATAGGGAAAACGTATTTATTTTTTAATTATTTTAGCCCGACGAAAAGGCAGACGGACCACCTGATGGAAAGCAATCACCGTCGCCAGAGAAGTCGCCAATGCTTCGTCGGCTTTGAGGAGAGCTTTTTTTACACCTTTCTTGAAGAGCCCCATAACCCAGCGTTCAGGAAATACCTCAGGAGGAAGTTCATT
>DWON01009414.1:0-11417 GCA_018251015.1 Phocides pigmalion okeechobee | reverse complement strand
ATTTCAATTATCAAATAAAATAAAAACTTGAGTTTTCAAACTTGTCACGTTATTGAAGCAAAGAAGCGATATATATTTTTATGTGCATAGACACAATTTCATATCAGTATTACAAAATTTTATTAAAGAAAAATCTGATTAGCACATGTTAAGTCAAAATCTAACTGAAATTTTAAATAGTACAAACTATTATTACTTTATATGTGAAAAAAAAATTGATTTTAAAAAGTATATGTATGAATTTTAATCTTAGTATAAGTAAATGGATAAAATTCTTAATACCAGGATTTCATACTGACCCAATTAAAAAAAAAACATTCCTCATAGTATTTTTTTATATGGAAATTAAAAAATTTTTAGCGTATCACAGTTAAATTCGATACTCTGGAAACAATTAAATACTTCAATTACATTCAAATAACAGATAAGAATCAATTATCAAGATTTATCATTACTTAGAAGAAGATCAACGTTATTCTTGAACAAATAAACAATAAATGGGTACAATTTAACGAACTGAATTTAGAAAACGGTATTTATACTATTCTAAACCTTTAAAATGTCTCCAAAGATATGTTTATTGCAAATATGTGAGAAAACAAGTTTTAAAATGTCTAATAATTTGTAATAGGTTTTTTATATCTAATATATTATATATCTAATATAGTATATAAGGAAATAAGAATCCATTTAGAATTAAGTGCAATAACTGTGCGTATTCAAGCATAATGCAAGTTAAATTCCTTTAAAATGAGCAATAAAACATTTGAGCAAGATAACAATTTTCCCGTCAACAATTCCACATTGGCATAATTTCAATGCAAAAATTTTTGGCAAGGCGTGTTTATAGTCTTTAATTTTTTCTGAGATCTTGTGATGTCCCTTTAAACGACCAGTCAAGTGATGCATTAAACAAACTCGGGCTAAAATTTACACAATAAATATTTTATAATACAATTACCTAAACCTAATAATTTCTTTGAACAATACAAACTAGCAACATTTACAAATAAAGACCATTTACATATAAACCTATACCAATTAACACGTATAAAGAATTAAAATTTTCATAACCTTGGATCAAATTTTCCTAATCTTGAACGAACACCTTATAGATAAAATATTTTGTCTAATTATATAAATATAGAAATGATTAATTTCAATAATACCAAACATCAGTAACAAAACATCAGCTAATTATCTATTCATAATACTTCATATATTCATATTTTATTTATATGTTCATAAAAATGTACCAGTAGTTCGTAGGTAACATATATTTTACAGCAAAGTGCTGTCAGATTGAAAGCTAAAGACACCAATAATTTGTCGATACTATTGTGTCTTAGAAAACGAGTCACAGTGTCATAGGACTATGGATAGTATTGTGATATTTCAATATTATCGGTAGTATCTATCTAGAAATGCAGGAAAAACTTCTCGATATTGTCTATTATCGAGGCTATCGCCAGTATATATGGAATAACGCGAGCAATAATAATTATGAAACGCAATACTATAGATCCCAGAAGTGGGACGAAAAAGTTGCGTTGAATTTCTTCAAATAAGATCTTCTGCAATTTTTGCTGAATTGAATCAGTTCTTTCAGTTTACTTGAACTAGATGTATCACTGATACAAAATAAAACAGCTGAAACTTCAATATATCATACTCTGAGTTATTTCACAGCATACTGGGTCTTAGTTCTTAAAAGCTTTCAACATAACAGCACGCTAACATTTCCTAACTCTTATATGCCTTAAAAATAAATGGTTAATTCATACTTAGCTATACAATATAAAGACGAACACACATGCAAGACTCAGGTCCGTACATGTGAACCGTCATCTTTCAAACAGGAACATATACACAAAAATACAAAGAAAATTCCAACAGAACACTCAATAAAATTACATCAAAGTTGGAATATTCTTAAAGATAAAAATATGTTAAGTGTTGCATGCCGACCGTTTCATGCCAGGGTTAGGTCATAAAGCACAGCACTAAACTTCAAATCTGTGAAAATATGCTTAAAAGGAACACCGAGTCAAATTTTGTTATAAACACTGATTCACTCAAGCACTAATTTGTAGTGAAGGCACTTGATGAGGAATATTATAGTTACACTAATGTCCTGGTAACACAAGTTATGTAATAACAAACTTCAATTTTTCGAAGGTCCAGTAAAACCAGTCTGTTCTGGTTATTCATAGTTCACTCACAATAAATCTCTTTAACCCCCAAGTCTGTTTACCCAGAAAATCTTAGTCTTTTTACACACGTTTCACTATTGACCTGAATGAGTTGCTAAACTCAAAATTTGAGCCTCTTTTAAATAGTGAAATTTTGACATTGATAACTCTGTAATCACTGAGCAATCACATTAAATTCCACGTCTCATTGCATGGAAAACTTTAGTCTTTTTCACAAGTAACAACATCCAAGAGAATGAGTTGCTATGCTGAAAAACTGAGCCTCTTTAAATTTTATTAGAGTTTCTTTTCAATAGTATTAGTCTGTTTCAAATTGTACTCATTTTTGTACAGTACATTATTGTACAGACTCATTTTAACTGTTTTAGAGGCTTTTGCTAATAGTATTAGATTATCTCTCAAATTGTACGAGTCCTTTTCAAATTGTATTGGTAAACCTTTGAACTTGAATTAGTGTCTTTTTAAATAGTATCCAAGTCTCTTTCAACAACGATTTACACATTAACAGCGCGTTGGTCACTGACCATGTTGGGCATATAGGGATCACTCACGTTGGTAGAATCCCCCACACCCCGCCTGTTTCTGTCCCTGAAAGACCCGAAGCCGGAGTCATGCGTGGTGGCCGGGGACGTACCTACGAATATCCTGGGCATGTCGCACTCCTCGCACTTGTCCAGCAGAGGGTGGTTGCGGAAGGTACACATGTGGCATTGCCAGGACGACGACGGCCGCTGACCTGTGTAGATGTTGCTGTAGAAGCTATTTGACTCGTCCGTTTCTGAAAATTATTTCATGTTTTTATACAGTGCATTCGGGTAACAATAGTAAAATAGGGACGTTCGGAATAGTTTCATTTTGTGTATGCATTGGATAGAAGGCATATGAAATAATTGTGGTACAGAATAAAGTTGCCAGAAGTTATTAACAGTTCTAACTGGAACTCTTAAGTATTGTCATTAAAGAATAGGTCAAAAATTCTCATCAGGTGACAATTTTGAAAACTGCCCTTTTTCTCTCACTACCAGGCCAGTTGTAACTCTTTTGTGTTTTGTGACAGGTTTCTACATAACTGAAATAGGCCTAGAGACTACACGACCACGCTGCCATATATGAGGAAATGAAAATCCAGGTTGCCTGATGTCAAATACGTTACATCCACAAACAATCTCAAATAAGGAAGTTCTACCTGAGCGCGTAAGTAGATGCGTTGCTATTTTTGAGGACTAAGATAGTTGCGTTACTTTTAACCACACCTCTCCAACAAAAAAGTTGCTTCACGGATTAAGAGAACGGCTGTGGTACCTCCCCGGTCGCAGTATAGTTTTGCCATCTGTTAATTACTGTAAATCATAGTTTAATGGAAGTGTTTATTTATACAGTCAAGTGGTAATCAATCCTATTATGCTTGTTGATAAGTAGTGTTTATATAACTACAAGAATTCAAGGTGAATGGGTATAAAATTTCCTTAAAGGGATAAGTAATTCAAGCCAGTAGATTGTATTTTATTTACAATACAATAGAAGTAAATGTATGTCCCTTCACTAGGTTATAGCGATTTTATTCTTTTACAAGTAGGGGACCCGGCCTAGCTTCGCTTGGACAATAGTTTATATTTACTTACATTATTTTTCTTTCGTATGAAATGCATGTATATGCATCCAGTCATTAGGGCGTTGCAAAAATTAACAATAAGAAACATCTATTTCGAACGACGAATGGATTACTATATTGAATTTACTATTTAATTTCTAGCCGGATTTACATAAAACTTACTATGCACCAAAACCTTTCTCAGGAATCACTCTATCTGTTGTTGAAAACTGGGAAGAAATCCATTCAGTACTTTTTGAGTTTATCACAAATAGACAGACAGACACACAAACGCAACGGGGGATTTTATATTATAATATTTAGAGAAGAGATGAATTTTTATTGAGATTAATACAATTAGTTTGTCTTTCTGAAGCAAATAAAGATAAGTGAATGTCTGATTGCATCAGCTGTTTGAAAGAGAATCTATTTTTAAATTATACTTTGAGATAACCGGCTCCAGATAAATAAAATTCAGATCTGATTCTATAAAAGATTTTTTTCCATACTTTCCAGCCTTATACCAGAATGTTGTTTTAATCCCTCTGCTTTTTCAATTTGTTTTTAAAAATTGAAGTAGCAAACAAACCTAAAATCCACTTAATGGTACGTGATCACTGCCGTCTAGGGACATGTGTAAACATAAATAACAGAAGAACTCCATAAAGAACAGAAGTCCCACTTGAAGTTGATCACAGTGCTGCTACTCTTGAGATCGAAGGTGATTGCCTCACTTGTAAGTAACCATTTTTACTCAACTCACTGTTAGTGAGGCAGTAATCACATCTTTATTTCGACACGCAAGTAAACTTCATGCTGGAAATGGATGTGGCGGTAGCACCTCCTAGATCAAACCATATGGGTTCTCATCGTTACAAATCATGGACAGAGTTGTTAATCTCGCAATAGGTCCAGTAAAAGAATTTGCTTCTAAATTTGTTATAAGAAGGGTTTAACTTATGAACTATTATCATAATTATGATGCCAAACTATTTGACCATAAATAATTTCAAATTTGGTAGCGGAAGAATTTGAAAAAACTGAACGATATCTACTTTTAACGTAAGAGCGAAAAACGTCTATACAGGCTATCTAGTGGGCAGTCTACACCTCGACATACAACTTCAAAGAGGACTAAGGACTTATCTGAGGTATCTAGTAACACCTCAGGTGCACAACACCTGAGGTGTTACTAGAGGACTAAATGGTTGTCTAGCCTGTAAACAACCGTCAACCACACTTTTTCAACCGAAATACAAAAGTTGCTTCACTGTGGAGGCGACATATAAGGGTACCTCCCTCTTTGGTTGAGCTACAGTTCTACCTCCTTCTAATAGCTGTAAACGGAGAGAAGAAAATCTTACCATTGCCAGTCATCTCAAGTCTTTTTGCCAGCGTGTCGCACTCGTCCCTCAGTCGTTCCACGTAGTCCTTGAGTCGCTGGGCGGCTGATGGCGTGGGTGGTGCTGCGGCTAATATTTGTGTCTCTTTCGTCAACTGTGCTAACCTGCCCTTCTCTTGCGCCAGTGCTGACGCCAGACGGGAGAGCCGCTCACGTTGACGGTCAATCAGAGAGCGGTCTGGAAGATTATTGCTAAGCCATTTACTAATAAAACATTAGTTTTACGAAATACTGCATGATCACCAAGGCATTATTGCTCGACTGCCGTGCCCTGATCTGTTTTTATGATAAAAGGGCAATAGTTCACCATCCTTGCCAAGTACAAGATGGTGGACTTTTTCATATCCTTGAGAACTTAATGGTGAACTCACATGTATGTATGTTACCACATAATGTTATATGAATTTTAAATATCTTATATTCTCTTTGAAAAAGCCAGAGATTTGAACTCTAGGCTCTCCTTGCAGTCAATGCTGGTTATGCATGATAAATCATTTTATGTCAACTTTATTAAAATGACGCATGCCCCTTTCTGAGCCCTCATGTTGCAAAACTTCTACTGCAAATAAACTTTTATTTTGCAAAATGTTATATGCAAAAATTTATTATGGTTATTTATTATCATATCATTTATCCTCAACATAAAAAAGACACATGGTTCTCTGATTTAAAATGGAACCTACTTTAAATAATGAATATTCATAACAAAATAATTAATAACAAAAAATTTGTGACTAAAAGAGAACTATTATGTTTATTATTTTATATTATATTTTCAATACATAATTGATTCAATTTTTGGATAATATCTGATTATGTTTTAAATTTTGGTTTTTATAATTTAATATAGTTTAGACTTGAAATATTGTAATACAGGTTTTTAATTAAATTTTTAATACGAAAAAAAAAAGTAAAAAAGAAGTGATTTAATCAGATTATTAAAATATATAGCACTCTCAATAATATCACAATATCCAACTAAACAGGCGGACTGATTGAGATTTTCCTCAATTTATATTAAATGCTTATAAAATACCAAGATATGTGTCACAAACACGATCTTCATTACATATTCTTTGCATTGTAGAATTAGCATAATATGACATAACATGCAGAATTTAAATGACTTTTTTTATGTAGAGTTTTTCCCATACTTGCAAATGAAATGTCATAGAGTCTATTGTTTTAAGACAATAACTTAGTATTCAAAACAATGAATCAGATGACACATTTTACATAAAACCTAACAGTGTTGTAATGTATGACTATGGATTGATAACAAATTCTTAGTATAGAATTTTTTGTAAATATTAAACATAGATTTCTATCAGGGCATGTGTGTACTTGTCGACGACATAGGGAATCCTAATGACAGAAACTTCTAGGGCTATATCCTAATAAAGAAGTTGTAGTTCTAAGTTTTCAGAATGTTTGGGCAGTATGCTGTAATTTTTTATGTGAACAAAATAGCAAAAGAGCGTGCTCCTCATGTTAAGCAGTATCAGCCCCTACACAACCATGTACAACCACAAACACAACTGAAATCATTTCTAAATTCGAAATGAGATATGTTGTCACTCTTGAGGACTAAAAATGTTTTACGGTAGTATCTTCCCAGTCAAACTATAGTTCTCCCCCCTTTAAAAAAATATTATATAAGATCAGTTAATAAATAACACAAGTAGGCTAATAAATGGTAGAATTACAGTTTACCCAGACAAGTACCATTGGCATCCTCATAATCCATCATGAATCCATTAATGATTGTGAACCCATTAACATATGTGGTGATGATCTTAATTTTCAGGTATAGCAACTCATCTGTGATGAATTTCATGTGGGATTTTTGGTATTTATAGAGTTGGTTACAGGAGAGACAACATACCATCAGGTGGATTGTATGCTCATTTGCTACTTGGAAATGATCTAAAGCACTGATTGTTTCTCATTTGAATTATTTTATTTTAAGTGTAATGCTTTATATTTATAGGTCTTAGTTCTTATAAACAGCAATACATTTGTAATTATACTCAGGTAGAATTCTGATTGAATTTGAGGTCATGTGCCTATCAATTATCCTATGCTGGCATTGAGCTTCTATCACATGAAAACAAAGATATACTTACCATATCCTGGTGGTTCGGGAGCAGCTCTTGTTGGTCTTGGAGACTCTATCCTAGAAGGTGGGTGTTGCGGTTGTGGCGGAGCCGGTGCCCTACGCCTCGTGGGGCGCGTCGTACTCGGACTAACCGTTACAGTAACATGCCCTTCAAACCCTGCATCATCATCCCTTGTTTCTCTCACTGGACTAGCCATATTCGATGTTGGTGTACAAACAGTTAAATTTACAGATGTTATTGTCCTTGGACTATCGTAATCTTCTAACCAAGGATCACCATAACCACGGCTGACATCCATATGACAATTGACATTGACAGACAAATTCAGTGGATAGCCACGTTCTGATCTGTATATGCCCGATTTTGGTTCCTTAGACTGAGGCTCTGGTTTGTGCGCAGTTGGTGCAGGAGACACTGTCCGACAATCGTCTTCAACAGGCTCCTTTAATGTCTCTTTAAATGCAATATCTGGATTTGGCTTTATAAAGTTAAGAGTTTTGGGCCTTGGACGTTTTTCTACAGGGGCTGGCTTCGGCTGTTCCTTCTTAATCGTTTTTTTCTCTTTCACAGCTTCTAACTCTTCGTTTAAGTTACTTTTTATCTTATTGCTCTTTAATATTTTGTAATTTGTGCTCTCTGGTTGTGAATCTGAGTCACTTGGTTTAGGCTCCTCTGGGATGCTTTTAGGTGTATCCAACTCCTCGTTTTTATTCTCGTTGGTCAACTCTAAATCACTCGGTGACTCTGCATTATATTTTGCATAACAATTGTCAATGTTTATGACAGCAACTGGGGATGTAGCTTTGGTTGACTCATTATTTTTTAGGTCAACAACGTTTTGATTGGCATCGGTGTTCACTTTAGGTTTTTCATTGTCATCTATTAGGGCATTGGAGCTCACCACAGCTGTTTGGGGGCCTTGGCAAGTTACGGACTTGAAAAGGTTCGTCTTGGCCCTTTCGTGCTTGACAATGGGTTGGTTACGGTTCTTGTCTGGAGGGTTGAGCTTGAGCTCGTGGAGCTGGCGAGCCGCTGCCGAGGAGGAAGCATGGTAGGCGTGCGTTAAGGAGGCCTTGACTTCGCTGTGCAAGTGTTTCTCACAGGCTTGCTTATCGTGACAGTACAGCTCGATCGTATTGGACACAACATGATCGGGGACGCCGGGAAACTTCTGTTTCAACTCGTGGAACAATTGCATAAGCGATATGTTAGTGCATGCACACGGGGAAGGGCTTGCGGTGCTTTCGGAGGGGGCAGACATCGCCGCCCATCCTCGCGGAGGACCACCCAGCGCCGCGAACTGTGCCCTTCGCCTCGCCACACGATCCACACTCCCACTCACCGACAACTATTACCAAACATCTTCTATTTGCACCGCAATTTTATTGTCTTTTCACTCTAGTGACGTCACAATCCTTAAAATCACTTTCTCGTAGTTACGTATACATCCCCCGGCTCTTGCGCTTGCGAACGTTCATGACTTGTTAATCCCAATTGTACACATGTGACGAAAAAGAGCATATAACGAGACAAGGCTGAATTTTTATATCTTTTGTTATCATCATACCGAAGCTATTTTTCGATCGGTTGCAACATACTGTGGATATATTTTATATCAGTTTTTGAAGGACACTACACTTGTGGCGTTATTGCTCTGAAAGTAACACACCCAATAAGCACAAAGGCACAAAACATTTACGAACCCAAAAATAAAATTACGAAAATCGCAAACTTGTCAATCCGATTCTTCCATTTTGCCTGTCTGTCTGTAGATAATTTTTGTTTTTCTTTTTTTCGCCTACACTAACACCAGTATAAATTACCTACCGAAGAGTATAAAAAAGTCATAGAATATATTTTTATATGCGTTTTAATTAATAAGAAAATGTTAATATAGCCTGATTAATTAAAAACAACACAGAAAACTTAAGGTTTTTAAAATCACAATCATTTAATCTTTTTTTTTTGCTAAATATTAAAGAAACGGACGTTTTTGTCTTTGGTTTTTCATTAAATTGTCGATGTCATTTGACATATTTGAGTTGACATTAATCGCGATTGTCAGTGTCATTATTTGAGAAACAGGAATTGTAATTGCTATTCGCTTAGTATTTTGTTTATTTACTTGATATTCACTCTCGAAAAAAAAATTACAAGGACTACAAAATGGTTGATGACCTCCGCAAATATTTAAACCATCTTCTTGAAAAGTAAGTTAACGTTGATGGAACAGTATTTTTTCTTTTTCCTTCTTTGCTGGATAATTAATGGTATCTTAACTTTTAGAGTTAACGGTTTGCACTGCATACTGATCACGGACCGTGATGGAGTCCCAGTGGTGAGGTCCGTGACTGAGAGAGCTCCGCAATTAGCTCTTCGTCCTAACTTTATATCCACATTTGGTATGGCAACAGACCAGGCAAGCAAACTAGGGCTCGGCAGGAACAAGACCATCATATCAATGTATTCAAGTTATCAGGTACATATATTTTTTCAAAGTATATTTAAAATCATTATTAATTCAATGGAGTCCCACTGCTGGGTACAGGTATTCATTGCTATAAAGAATAAAGGGCAGCAATTTTACAACAATGCTATTAAATTTATGAGAGTAATACTGTATGATAGGATTTTTTTTTTATTGTGAAAGGGTAAGATCATTTTAGCAACTGTTTAGCCATACTCACAGCTAGACAATATAAACATGTGAAAACATTATTGTAAAGGTGTCATTATATGCCATATGTGTGTATAAAGCTTAATTGAAGCTATGGATGCAGAAAGTTACTTTTATATCACATATCTATATTTTAAGTAATTGGTAACTTTAGGCATTGTGTGTGTGTTTTTTTTTATGCCTGAAGAGTAGTAAACAGATATGCAAACCACCTGATGTTGAGTAGTCATTGCCCAAAAACATCTACATACATGACCTAAATCCTACCTGAGCTCGAACATAGATATGTTGCTACTCCTGAGGATTAAGATGGTTGCCTCGCTTCAAAGGATAGCCAGCAACCATACCTCCTCAATTGAAACACAAGTAATGCTTTACAGTGGATTATGAGGGCGGTGGTGGTACCTCCATGTTTGGATTATAGTTCTCCCAACTTTAAATTTTAGGTGTATTTCTCTTTTTTTTATTATTGCGAAAGAGTAAGAAATGGGCATGCAGGCCAACTGGTGTTAAGTGGTCACTGCAGCCCATGGACAACCACATACTATCTCAAATAGAACACAAGTTCTATTTAAGGATGGATGCGAATGTGTTCCTACTCTTGAGGACTAAGATGGTTGCCTCCAATAAGTTCTTTATGTGTAACCTTTAAATGTATTATATCAAATATTTATTTTGTTACCTCATTGAATTTCCAGGTCATACAGATGAACAAGCTACCGCTGGTAATCACATTCATTGGCAGTGATAATTGCAACACAGGCCACATATTGTCTCTGGAGAGCCAGATAGAGCCCTTCCTGAAGGACTTATCAGCAATAGTTGCAGATGCCCCATGATTATAGAGATGATATAGGCTTACGACTCTGCCTACTTAAAAATATTCTTTTTTGTGGCAAAAGTAGAAAGGGAGCCTTTAGGCCACCTGATATTAAACGGCCATTTTAGCCTGGGAACATCTACATACATTTTCAAATTCAACTTCAAATATTTAATTTAATTGTAAGATATTTTCTAAATAATTGTCAAAGGTACGATGTAAAATCAGTATATATAACTTTCCTTTCTGAGGTTGTACATCAACTTGATATTCCTAACTAAAACTAAGATTGTTAAATTGTCACACCTTAAAACTTGCAGTGGATATAGGGAGATTATGGTATGGGAGATAGCACAAGCACCATTGTTAACTGTGGAATTGAACTGGTGTACTATTTCCTACCAATGTTAAAGATAAAGTTGTGGCCACTTTTTATAAATAATTACAGAATTTCCTCAATATTATATTATATGGTAATCAAAATTAGGCAAAATTAGTTAAATTTTATAAAAACCAAAAATATAATTATTATTAATTCTATTAAAAAAAACTGGATGTTGAGTGTTCTTCTCAAAAAAGACCAATGATAGATAT